>CM076582.1:1387897759-1387967003 GCA_034641835.2 Pinus albicaulis
TTCCAAGTATGAAGGGATATAATCCTCCTTCAAAGGGATAATCTCCTCACATCAAGGGGTTAGCTCCATAAGGTAAGGGATACATGCACCTCATAAGAGCGGTTCTGCCACTGCAAGATCCATTCTAGAAGCTTCCGGACCACTTTTAATAGTTTTTTAGGATTTCTAGAGCCTGCGCCTTTTTAATCTTACGCCTAACTGTGACCATAAAAAGAGTGCGTTCCAGAACGAGAAATCGAACATTGGGTATGGACCAGCAAGATAGCCGTAAAGTGCGTTTATCTAAAGTTTAGAGAATTTTTTAGAATTTTTTTCTGATTTTTCTGCTCGATGAGGAACTTATATGTTAGACTTGAAAAGTATAGTATGAGTAATAATGAGGCCCATACACACAAATACTATAATATAGTATTGACACTAAAGTGTAACTAAGTAAATATTCGTCTCCTAAAAGTTAAGAAAGTTTTAATGATGATGTTTAAGTCTATCATATATGAAGAGTGCAAGACTTATCATTTCAAGGATCACCCTGTGTCTGCTCCTAAAATAAAGACCAGAAAAACATTCAATGCAAAATATATATGTGTACATATCATCACTGAGGTAGGCATTTCCATACTCAGATTAAAATAACTAAAAATTGATTCAACTTTTCTGATACAGGAATGATTTTGAGTACATGACAGTATAGACATGTGTGAACACAGTATGGACGTAGCCATCTGTTTATAAATAGTCCACTGTATAAATGATAACAAAATTCCTCGTAGCCTGGATGGTAGAAACTAGATCCAGGGTCTTGATTTCCGCATCTTGAACTAGTACGATTCTATCCATGCGAATGAATGTGTCGAAGTCGAACATGGTAGAAACCACTTGATTACCAGTCAATGATTTAAACTGTTAACAAGTGTGAGAGTAACCACCAATAATGTCAATGGTTCTCAAAGTACCCAGTACAATCCATGAAATGTGAATGAATGAGCTGAAGTCAACATCTCACGGAATCATTCGATCGAAGGTCAATGATGTAACCCGTCGTCGAAAGCGAGAAACCTGCCATTAAGGCATGCAGATTTCAAGGTACTGACGATTTCTAGATCAACTTCCCAGATAATGAGTTGTCGTCGATAGAAAGCGATCCATCGTAGGGAAACCCACAACACGAAATCATAGATCAAGTTTTGAAAATATATTAGCAAGGACTGACTCAGGGATGGTCAAAATGGATAACAGATATTTTGCAAATGAATGGTTTATTTGAACTGTTCTCTTGAACAAATAACGACACTGCAGATGGCTTGGTGACAATTGACCTAAAGCTAATACCCAGAAACCAGATGAAGACTTTCAAATGAGGTTTGATTAACTTTTAGGCAAAGGATTTCCCAACCCAGGTGAATGGAAGTGTCGTGTTCAAGAGTGGTTGACTGAATTTTTGAAGAATCAAAATACAACAAACACGCCCATTTTCCTCTCTTTTCCCCCACCATTTCTGGCAAGTACCTCTTTATTTTTGACAAGCTTGAGGAGGATAACATTTTCTTGTTTATAAGCTCATCCTTCGGATGAGTCCAACTTAGTTTAAGATTCAAACCCTAAGAAGGAGTGGTTCGTCCCTGTTGAAAATTAAACAGGTCCTTTACTGTTAAATTTTAACGAGTCCAGTATAGGAGAAACTCGGTGTTTTTCAATTTTAGGGAGTCAGAAGAAAAAACTTAAGAAAACTCCATGGGTGTACCTTTTCGTAAATTTAGTCTCTCGAGCCCGAAAAAGGATAAAATAATGCGGGAGAGAACTCTATTGACCGTAATTAGTCAACGTATACCTTTTTCGTAAATAGTCCATTTCAGTCCGTAAAAGGGGTAAACTTATACTGAAGGGACGATCATTCATTTACTTTAACGAGTTCGAACAATCAACTACTCGGCGATTTTTTCATGTTTAGAGAGTCTAAAAAGGGCTTAAAAAAGGACTCCAATGTTTCGCTTTTTCGTGAATTTTTTAAAGAGTCCGAAAAAGTGATAAAAGTATGCTCTTTGTTGAAAAATGATCAATTCTCCTGAAAAATCCAATTTCTGCACAAAAACTTGAAACATTACACAAACCTGTTTAAGATGAGTAAAAATGCTTCAAAAATACCCTTTTTAAAGTGAAAAATAAATAAATTGAAAATTCATCTATTCGAAAAAACTTATAAAAAGGAAATTTTCAACTTCATTTTTACCGTTCAAGTTCAGAGTGAAAAGTAGAAGCTTTTGGGTAAAAAAGTTCATGTGAAGATTCTGGAAAATCCGTCCGTTGAAATCGAGAACCGTCAGTCCCAGGTAATCCACGACCTCTTAATCTTGCATTTCATCCGTTTACAATTCGTTTTTAGGCTTTAAATCTTATTTTTAAGGGAAAAACATGGTTCGAAAATCGCCCGCGGGGGTCCGCAGGTGACACACATGGTACCTGCGGACCCCGACTTTTTTCTACAAGGAAAAAAGTCGTGGGTCCGCACTTTCCTTACAGAGTGCGTGCGTTCCTACGCACTGTTTACAAAGGTAAAGTGCGGTCCCCGCGCGTTTAAATTTAAAACTCAAATTTCTCTTTTGCCACCCAAAATTTTTCAAATTATATTGTTCTAATCTATCTTTCTATGTATTGTAGGATTAACAAGATGTTGATTTGGAGAGAACGTGAACACGAGGACATGGATGACGCCGCAATGCTCCATATGCCCATAATGCAAAGATTAAGAGCATGCAGTTTATATAAATTCTGGGCCATCCAAGGCATGAGAGCATAGGTAGAGCTCCTGACATGGTTGGTAAACAGGTGGAACGTGCAGGACCAGTGTTTCGTTATTGGCAGCCACCGACTCGAAATCGAGCTGGAGGAAATTTATTTTCTGACTGGTTTGTCCAAGAGGGGCAAACAACTCTCCTTGTTTGGGACTAGGCCAAGTGGCCAGACTGTCGCTAGTCTTCGGCAAGAATTCTGTAATGATGAAGCAGACCCCAGGGACAAACGGATTGATATAAAAACTATCATCTGTCCCGAGCTAAAATTTATTGCATTTAATGTTACTAGGCAGTGCGGGAGTGCAACATTGCATGTAGCTACCGGTTCTCAGATGCGCATTGCTATGGACTGTTTTCGCGACACCATTTTCAACTGGTGTGACGTTGTGTTGGCTAATATAAAAGGCCAACTAACTAGAGCGAAAAATGGGAAACTGAATAACTTTGGATATGGATCCATCGTCGTCTCCTTTGCTATAGAGAGGATTCCGATGCTAGCTCCATAGAGTATCCCTGTTGATGTCGGTCGACTTAGAGAACCTAGGATGGTTCGTTGGTCCGCACTAATGGCCCATCACGGTATTGAGGGCGCTGAGATTGTTCGATTTCCTTCTTCATATTTTCGTTGGCTAGATCGCCAAATTTTTGTCATAGAGGACTTTCCGTACGCCGGGATAGATTTCCGCGGCGACCAAGAGATGACTCTCCCAGCAGGGGAACAGTGGGATGATTCAGGTAAAAATATTTCCTCAACAGTTTCTAATTTCTAAATTTTTTTATTTTAGATCGTCTTGTTAAATAATAACAAAAACTTTTTTGAATACAGATGTGGGCCCACGGCGACCAGCCCATCTCCAACCTTATGAAAGAAGACAACCAGTTGTAGCTGCACCAGCTCTAACAGGCCAATCAGTAGAGTTCTTGACTGATTTAGAGCATCATCTAGAGCGTTTGACTCTAGATATTCCGGAGACAGACATAGATGACATTCCACTCAGAAATCAGAGATATGTGATTGGTGTTCCAAGACCTTTTAGGAGGTTCCTGTGCAGGGTGGCTCGGGCAGTGGTTTCTTATCCTGATCACCATCAGTGATGGGATGATCGTGTTGTAGACTCATATTTTTGACTTTTTGTGTTATCATTTGCCGATCATAAGGTGTTTCCAACCTATGATCGAAGATGATGTATATTTTTTGAAAACACTTCTATCCTATGATATATATCACTATTTACTGGCTATCTGCGTACATTTTATGAATGTTGTTTGTTTTACTGTTTTGATCACTACAAATTTCGATTTATCATACTAAAAGCAACTGTGTCTACTAATTTATTTAAATGTCTTGAAATATGTTGATATTCAATGTAGTCAAATTCACATTCCAAGAGACGAACTCTTAAAAATAACTGTAACAACACTGGATTTCTAATGGCATAAACCCTGTTAAGCTGTAATACAACAAGTTCAGAATCCAACCTCACAATCAAACTCCGAATCCCAAATGATATGGACTCAGATAATAACTCAATCATTGCACTATACTCGGCAATGTTATTCGTTGTTTGACCAAGGCTTACCCCATGCATGGAAACTAACTCGTCAGAGGGTGAATAGATAACCCAAGCCGCGGAAGAAATGTTTCGTGTACTATGACAAGCACCATCAGCAAAACCAATGTAGGTTTGAAGAGACGTCGACATCTGCAATATCAAGAGTAAAACTCAGATAAGCAGGAATAGTGATAAAACACACTTCTAAACTAGGCACACCTTTCTAATATAAGACACAGTAAAGAAATCTAACCTAAAAAATAAAAGATCTCCACACCAGGTTTAAGCATAATATCACTTTAGATATAACCCATTTCTGGGCTTATCTAAAGGGATACCATCAAAATATATCAGCTCATAGGCCCCTTTTTCCAGCTTTCGCTTAACAATGAAAGGACCATGCCACATGGGCACGAATTTCCCAGCCCCTAGCTTATCGTTGGCTTGATCATAAACTAAGACTAGGTCTCCTTCTGAAAAATTTCGAGGGGTAACACTTCTATCATACTGAGCTTTTACTCTTTTGACATGAGCCTCGTTTGCTATTGTAGCGTTTCTCCGATTCTCATCCAATTGAGCCAAGTACAAAAAATGTTTCTCCTCTTTAGACGTAGCTGGAAGTAACTCTATGGCTAATTTCAAAGATGGAATTTCGCATTCAATCGGCAACACAACTTCCAAACCGTAAACGAGTTGAAAGGGAGTGAAACCAGTTGACGTTTTGACTGAGGTTTGATATGTCGAAAGTGCTGAAAATAACATGGAATGCCAATTCGTCTTGTGAATACCAATAATTCGTCTAATCATGGTGACTAAAACTTTATTTATGGCTTCGACCAGACCATTGGCTTGCGGATAATATGGAGTGAAAATATCGTGGCGCAAGCCAAGCTGTTCTGTCAGTTTAGTCATCATGACATTTCGAAAATGGCTTCCATGATCAGTAATAATGGCTTGAGGAACACCGAACCTAGAAATTATGTGATTAAATACGAAAGTTGCAGCAGTCTTGCCGTCAGCCAAAAATGTAGGCATCGCCTTGGCCCACTTAGTAAAATAATCTACTGCTAAGATAATATATGCATGCCCTCTGGCCGAGTGAGGGTTACATGTAATAAAATCGATACCCCATTTTTCGAAAGGACCAACAGCAATTATGGGATGAAGAGGAGCGGGAGGCGCACACATCTTACGATAAAAAAGTTGACAATTGTGGCATTTTCGGACTGCATAAATACAATATTTGAATAAATATGGCCAGAAATAACCAGCGCGCAATATCTTTTGGGTTGTGGCATACCCAGACATATGACCGCCACATGCTCCAGAATGGCAGTCATTTAAAACCTTTTCAGCTTCTTCATGAATAAGACAGCGTCGGAAAACAGAATCCGCTCCACGACGATAAAGTGTATCACCAATAACATTATACTGTTGGGATTGGAAACGTATCTTCCGTCGCTGAGACCACGAGATTTCAGGCCGAAAAGATTGGGTTTGGAGATAAACAATAATATCTCCATACCATGGATCAAGAGTACTGGTAAGAAACAAAGATTCATCTGCAATGGGTTGCTCTGCCACAGTTTTAGTATCAGTAGAGGGGAAATCACACATTAGTTCTGCAAAGACTAAGGATTTCTTCGCCTTGGATTTTTCAAATTCCAAGTCGAATTCCTGTAGGATGACTATCCATTTGGAATACTTGCCCCCTAGCAATTGTTTGGTTAAAATGTACATCATAGGGTTGCAATCAGAAATTACTATAGTTTTGCGTAACAATATGTAATGTCGAAATCGTTGGACAGCTTGAACAGCTGCCAAAGTCAATTTCTCCACATGCGTATACTTAATCTCAGTCAGATGCAGATTTCGACTAAGATAGTAAATCACATGTTCAGTGTGAGATTCGTCTTCCTGAACTAACACCATCCCAATGGTGGAATGAGAAGCGACGAGATATAAAATGTAATCCTGGTTGTAGTTGGGAGGATGCAATAACGGTGCATGGGTCAACGCATGTTTAAGTGCATCAAAAGATCGATTAGCGATCTCATCCCAAAAGAATGGAATGTTCTGTTTTAGCAATCGAGTAAAACCTTTTGTAATCTCGGCGTAGTTAGGAATAAATCGACGTAAAAAGTTTGCTTTCCCCTGCAAACTTTGGATTTGGCGTAAAGTCGAAGGAGGAGGCAATTTGACAATAGCTTCGACCTTCGACGGATCGACGTGAATACCTGCTTTCGAGACAACAAATCCCAGTAAACGACCCGACTCAACACAAAAAACACATTTTTGTGGATTCAGCTGAATCCGATAATGCCGACATCTCATAAAGATAACACGTAAATGTGTAAGATGGTCAGCCCTGCGTGATGAATGAGCAGGTAAATCATCGAGATACGGTTGCACAATGTGCTTAATGTCATGAAACGCATAAGAAATTTCCCTTTGAAAAGTTGCTCCAGCGTTCTTCAATCCAAAGGGTAGTTTGCAGTAAGCAAATGTCCCCCATGGACAAATAAAAGTTGTTTTTGGCTGATCAGCAGGGAGTATGTTTATTTGATTATACCCTGAAAAGCCATCCATAAAGGAAAACATTTCACTACCGGCACAATCATCGATTATTTTATTGATATAGGGAGTTGGATAATTGTCTTTAGGACAAGCTCGATTAATATCCCTATAATCGATACATACTCATATCGTTCCTTGTTCTTTAGTCACAGGAACAATATTAGATACCCAATCCGTTAAGGGAATTGGATAAATAAAACCTACACGATGTAATTTTTCAACCTCTGCTTTGATAGCAGCAGCTTTTCTAGGATGCATTTGACGTAGACGTTGATGGACAGGTTTGGCATCCGGGTAAGTCTTGATTTCATGTACGACAATTGACGGATCAATTCCTGGAATTTCTTCATAAGACCAGGCAAACACATCACGAAATTCTTGAAATAGGGCTTTATAAGTTTGAATTTCTTCTTCAGTACAGGAAGAACCTATATGAATGTTTTCAATTATTCCAGGTTTTACTGAAATGTCAATTGGAATCGTTCGAGAAATATTTTCCAAATTTAACTCAGAATCAGGATTTTTCAATGGATTCTGCAGTTCTTTGACATATTCAGCAGTAAAAATTGAAGCGAAATCATCTTCAAAATGATCTAGTTCAGGTAAAAACAAAGATCGATGATGTAGATCTTCCCATGGTAAATCGTCAACAGACAATAATTCACGAATCTGCTCATCAGAATGAACAGGTTCAGGAAATGTCGTTGTGGCTGAGCTAGATATAGAAAGTGATTCCTCATGGATCCCATTCACTGGATCAATTTCGGTTGAAGAGGGGTCGGAAAATGACTGTACAACCTGATATGCAAGTTCAAATGGACTCAAAGGCATCATGCCATCAATTGAATCTAACTCGGATTCGGAAGGTACGATCCAAGGATCATCAAACATAACAGAGTTTGACGAAATCATATGAATAGTTGCAACAGAAGGCGATACGTTAGGAGGAGGAATGGCAAAAGTTTCTAACAAACCAGAATATTTAATCAAACCTACTCCAACATCCTTGTACGGGATAGTCGCTTTACCAACATGCTGGATTGTTTCTGTAGAGGCTGGGTTGAAAGAAAAATAAGTTAACTGATCTATTGTAACGATCCTTCCTTGATATGGAAATTTTATGAGTCGGAAGACCGAAGAAACAATAGCAGTCATAGCATAAGACCAACTACGACCCAAAAGAAGGTTGTAATCAAGAGGGGCATCAACCACTTCCACATCTAGATTTACAATTTTACCTTCAACCCCTATGGGTAAATCCTGCAAAATACCAAAAGGGTGGAAACCTCGACCATCAAAAGCGTTAAGAATCGTCGGAGATTGGTTAAGTGTAGGAGAACCAAGTAATTTCCAACACTGAATCGACATAACACACGTTGAAGCTCCCTCATCAATCACAGTCTGATAGATCGGTCTGTTTTTGACTAACACTGGTATCTGAAAAGCCATCTGATGAGGTAGACGAGGTGTACTATTTTATAAATCGAAGATTATAAGATTAGAATCCTGAATATCTACAGCTCCTATAGCAGAAAAAATCAATTTACGCTGTGCTGGGCATGATTGCAGCACTTCCAAAGCCGACATTGCTGAAGGAGAAATAGCTAAGTCTTCAACAATGTTGTAATTCTGAGTAGCTCTCGCATGTGGATTGAAAGATGATTTACGAAGAACACCTTTAGCAAGCGGTTTGATTATTAAGTCTGGATTTGGTTTCTCAATCTGTAGCGGACCAGAAACAGGAGGAGGTGTAGTTGATGTATTTGCACTAGAAGATTCTGCTTCTTTACAATCAATAGGATTCTTAGTACCATAATCTTGCGATCACGTCGCAATCCTTACATGAGACATCATCAAAATAGGCTCTTCTGAAGCGGTCGAAGTAGAACCAACCATCTTACTATCTTGAGTCGGAAAGGGATCCTTCAAGACAACAGGTTGTGAACCTTTGACGAATTTCGCAACCTCGGCCTGATGTGGGCATTCCTTAGTAAAATGATCTTCATCACAAATGTAACAAGGATAACGTGGTTTACATTTTTCGTCATTGGATTCATTTTTATCAGTTTTTTCTTTCAAATTCTTTTTCTTTTTATTCTTCCCTTTCTTTTTACTACCAGATTTAGATTTAGTTGTAGATGTCTCCACAACATGAATATCAGCAGAAACTTCGGGGGAAGATTCTCCTTTTGGGGAATCAGGTAGAGTTATAATTGGAGAAGATTTCTTTGAAGATTTCTTCTTAATTTTAGTATTGACTACACCAATCATACCGTCAGCGGCATGAGACCCTGAAGGAGGAGCAGCTATTTGACCTTATTTCGGAAGGTCTGGGATTTTTTCATGTAAAGTACTTGACTGCGTATAAACGAGGTCAAGGTACTAAGCTTGAGAAATTATTTTCTCTTCAGTAACAACACCAGCCTTAGCTACATCTTCAGTAATCTTGGGTAACAATGATTTAACAAACCATTCTGCCAAAATTTGATCCGGAATATAAAATTTCACCAAACGTCTCCTACGTCGCCATTCATGAATATGATCAGAAATATACGTAGACGAGGATTGTTTCAGCGAAGTTAATAATTTCGTGCCATTTTCGTATCTGACCGGTAACTGAAAATGAGTCAAGAAGGCAGTTGCTAACTGACTGAAATTATGAAACGAGCCTCGTGGTAACTCAATGTACCATTTGGTTGCAAGACCAATAAGAGTTCTTTGGAAAAGACGTAAGCGAATCGAATCATCAATGATTGAATTAGACGCACACCAAAGGTGATAAGTCATGACGTGATTTGATGGATCCTCTCCTAACTTACCTTCCAATTTTGGTATATCACTGGGAAACTCGGCATTGGCAGCCAGTACTGATAATAGAAAATCGGATCATTTGTAAGGCGCGTCAAATCAGGTAAATCCAAAGTTGCAATAAATGGTAACTGACGGTTATGATCATGAAAACCTTAAGTAGCCAAAGCAGTTCCAGGAGGTGGATGCCTAGGATAACTGGGAATTGGACTAGCATTAGGAATTGTATAACCTCCTGGAAAACCAAGATTAACCGGACCGAACTGGGGTTGTTGAGGCTGTTGATAAGTATAGCCCGGGTACGGTTGATACTGATAGTTTGGATTTTGTATATAGGGACCAAATTGCGGCTGCCCCTGGTATGGTTGATACGTGAATTGTGGTTGACTTGTGACAATTGTACTTGTACCGGCTTGTCCCGTAGGCATCTGCACTGAAATCTGAACCGAAGATCTTGACTGGGGTACAAAGACTTGAGGGATTTGCACGGATGCAGGGATAGACGAACTTGGGGTTACAGATACTCCAGAAGCAGGTGTTACAGGTTGAACAGGCGTAGGAGCAATTGCAACAGTTTGAGGCGGAGTCTTAGGTGAACTAGGACCAGCTTGCTGAATAGGACCAGGTGCAGGAATTTGAATAGTAGGCTGGACAGGTTGCTGAGTTGGACAAGAAATTAAAGGTTGTCCAGGTTGATAAGGAAACTGCACATTAGGCTGCATAGGTTGTTGATATTGGGACGGATCCCATACCATATTTATTCCGGGGTATTGTCCCGCAGAAGGTTGAACGTAAGGACCATAACCTGGTTGAACGTAGCGTTGATAAGTAAGTGGTATATTTCCGGCTCCTTGAATAGATGACTGACTAGAAGGTTGTTGGAAACCTTGAATCAGGTACTGACCTTGAGGTTGATAACCCTGAGGTGCGTACTAAAGCTGGGGTTGATAAGGACTCTGAGGAGCATATTGAGTTTGAGGTTGACCTTGGGGCATATACTGTCCTGTAGGTTGATACCCTTGAGGTGTGTACTGCCCTTGGGGTTGTCCCCAAAAATAATATGACTCGACAATTTGTCCTGGGAAAAAGTTACCTTGAGGTTGCCCCCCAGGTGGTAACTGACTTCCTGAAGGTTGCCCCCCAGGCGGTAACGGATTTCCCTGTATTGGCCCTCCAGGCGGTAACTGACTGCCTTGAGGTTGAGGATTCGGAATATTACCAGACATCATATAGATTTGCGCTGCGTTCGACGTTTCAGTTTACACCACTATTACCAAATGACAACATTTGTTCGATGGGTTGAGGAGCTGCTCCCGAGAAAGTACCAGATAGAGCCTGATATCCCGAAGGAACAGAAGGACCACTGTGTAAAAATGATTCCGGTGTCTGGGAAAACATGGATGACTCTCCGGCCATAATGGATGGCGGATAGTAACCTCTGGGTGTAGGATGAAATGGAACTCGAGGTGGAGAAAAATCAAGACCTGGATTCTCTATAAAGTTTGTTAAAGATAGATACCAAGCACTAGTTCGAATAGGGCTATAGAAAATAGATTCACGCTTCCTAATATTTAAGGATTGAGGGGAGTCGGGAAGAGATATATCTTCGTCTGGATTAGTAATTTCTTCAATGGAAATAAGACTAGTTGGAAGATCGTCAGTGACAATATTTCTTACTCTAGGTGAACCAAGATCGCTAGAAGTTGGTGAAATAAATCCTGAGGATGTTTCTAAAACAGAAAGTTTAGTTTCAGGTTCAGAGATTTTAGGTTCGTTAGCCAGTTCACTGGAAACAGGAATACTACTAGTAACTTCCAAAACTGAAATCGGTTCTTGAATGTATTCTGTTGTAGGTATCTGATGATCAGGATGGACAACTATGGATGAACTTCCAATTTCTGTTGATCTAATCCTACCACTACTGGATGATACCAGAGCACGGAGCCCTTCAAGCTGACTTGGTGAATATTCAGGGGGTTTCCCTTGTAGTCTCCGGGACTGTCTCAGCAATTCCGCCACGATTAAATATTAACTAATCACACGCAAACAAAGAAAATTTCAATGAAAAAACCTAAAGTCTCTAAAGAAACAAACAGCTGAATCACACGCTTAAAAATCTAAGAGTTCAAACCACACACAAACAGTAACTTTCCGTACTAAAAACACTAGTTGGTGATGAAATCCAACTTAGTAGAAATTTAACACAGAAAGGGCGGTTGGAAAAGTTACCCCGACAACCTGCTTAATGAAACAGACTGGCACAAGTTTCCTCACAAAACCATCTCGTGTGAAGAGAACCCCCCAGAGAGTCCAAGTGAGTCTAGTCGACGTCTGCTCCAGGTACAGTGAGATCTTTCCTTCACTGTCACCTTAGGAAATAATCTTAAGATAATAAACACTAAGGTTACCAACAGTAACAAATATAACTGGGGGAACAGTCTACGATCCGATTTCACGTGCAAGGGCAGAGTAGCAAGCTCAATCCCCTTGAGGGCTCCTCGACATGGTTAATCTGATGTTTACCGACAAGTGACCCCAGGCTCCTCGACAATGGTTAATCCGAGGTTTACCGTTTGTAATACGTGCAAATTCTTCTATCTTCCCCAATGAAACAGAATTTATTGTCTCAAAGGTTCGAACATGATCTCGTGATTGAATTCTTTAAGAGAAGCTTCCCAGATTATACAAATTACAATTGGATTTATCTCCTACCGCAAGATTTGTCTACTTGTTTGTTTTTACTACCTTGGAGAGATAACTACTCCCTATTCCAAGATACTAGCCTAAGCTATGTTGGTGATAAGAGCCCTAGAAAATAAAAAGATTGCTAGATGAATTTTAATTAAGCGTTACTTTTAAGAGTTGTTTCTTAAGTCAATGGGTGCGGAAATGAAACTCTGATGGTGTGAAGACTCGATTTCCAAAAGACACTAAAAATGCACCTAAAAATGATAATCATATTGTTTTCTTTCAATGAAATTCTAATTAAGGAAAAGTTAGAGAATGCAACTCTTTTAATAAACAATTCCTTCTTTAAACATAAAGAATACTTGAAAGAAAATATTTTTGTCTTTTCCAATAAATTATCAAAGCTCACAATAAAAATCCTTTCACTTTCCAAAAACTCGAAGCTAAAAAACAATTTTTCTTCAAAAGAAAGCTAGAAATTTTAAAAGCACTCAAAATTACAAACTAATTTCGAGATCTACAAAGTTTAATAGCACTCAAAACTACAAATTTTAATAATCTAAATTAATAAAAACTTTAAGATTTTTTTAAAGAATGTTTTTACTTAGTTGTTCAACAAACTAAGGATTTATTCATCCAGAATAACAAAGAGATCGAAAACACTCAATTATGTTTTTATTTAAAAATGAAATTCGAAAACCAATAACAAAGTTTCTTTTCGAAGATTTGCAAAGAAACAGGTAACTCTATTTCTCAATAAAGGATGATTTCACAATCAGGTCAGATCCAGCAAAAAGACCAAAAAGACCAAGGTAATCTGAGGTACTTCAAAATGTCAAATGCTTCAAATCGCTACAAAGACCAAGTGAATTGCAATCCAAAACGCAAAACTTCTAGAAAATAATCAAAACACCAATACTGCTGAGATTCATTAATAGAAAGCTTTTGACAGAAACAGTCATCAATCTGGGCAAAAAACAAAAACTCAAAATCAAAATCAAGATAAACTAAAGAAAGAAATCTGAAGTTTTTCAAAACTTTAACAGGGTCCGCAGGCTCCAAGGTATCATAGGTGCGGTCCCACACTGTTTACACAGGAAAAGTGCGAAACTGCCCGCACTGTGAAAACAAGGCAAAGTGCGGTCCCAGGAAAAACTAGAGAAAAACTTAAAGGATTCCAAAATTTTCAAAAACAGAGAAAATCTAAGCTATCCAGGCAGATGTCAATCAATCAAAAACCAAGAAAACGTTTCCTCAAATCAAAATAAAAGAGAACCAAAAACAACAAGTTCTTTCCCTAGTGGAGTCGCCAATTTGTTGGAGGATTAATCCGTCTTGCGGACAAGACCGATCTCCCTAGTACTAAAAGTATCTAGCAACAAACAGCCAAACATACTAATCTTTCTCTAAGCATGTAAGGTTTACAAAAAGCTCTATAGAGGTGTTAAGGACTTACCGTTTGTCCAGTGCTTGTTTGAAGACGTAAATTTCCCTCATGCGCTTGAAGGAGTTTTCCTCGTAAACCTGCAGTCACAAACAAGAAAAATATTACATAGCACCTATAGAGAAATCATCATAAACCATGCTTATCATAGTAATCAAGGAATCTATGAAATAAACCATTGATTGAAAGCTTATTGAGAAAAGTGAGTATATTTGTATTAATTTCAAAAGAAGAAAATCCTTACAACCTGAGCCTTGATGTTGCACAGGACTTTCCGGGGTCCGAAGCAGGAGTCTCCTTTACTTTGATAAGCTCTGCACCCTTCCAACCAAGACAAATAGAGGTATGCAATCTCTCCCTACAAAAGTCTTAGTTAACTGAGTCTAAATCTCAACAACACTTAACTTCAAATATTCTAAAAGCTTGAACTCCCTTTGAGGCTACCCAATGCCTCTTTTTATAGTGGAAAAGAGAAGGTTTTATGTTCCAAGTATGAAGCGATAGAATCCTCCTTCAAAGGGATAAGCTCCTCACATCAAGGGGTTAGCTCCATAAGGTAAGGGACTCATGCACCTCACAAGAGCGGTTCTGCCACCGCAAAATCCATTCTAGAAGCTTCCAGAATTCACTTTTATTGAGCTTTTTAGGATTTACTTGTGCCTTTTTAATATTACAGGGGTCCGCACCTATAACAAAGATAAAGTGCGTTCAGGAACGTAGGAAATCTGAACATTGGGTGCGGGACCGCAGGAAAGATAGCCAGAAAGTGCGACACCAAAGTTTAGGAGACTTTTTAGGAATTTTTTTTCTGATTTTCAAGGCTTGACATGAGGAACTGATATGTTAGACTTGAAAAAGGGAGAAGTATGAGTAATAATGAGCTCATACACACAGAAGAATTTCAGGATGACAATTTTCAGTGTAGCATGATGGCTCGTGCACAGGTGCATCATCTGAAGTTACGACACATAGCTTTTACGGTGGCCATGACTGGACCTATTGTGGATCTAGGTGTTGATATTGGGCGACGAGACCAATATGGAGGGGCTTATCCCTAGAACTTTCTTATATATGTACTAGGGAAAGCACACATTATGAGAATGTTCCCTTGTCTTTTTGATGACATATTTTTTTCCTGGCGATGAGCTAGTGGACTCATTTTTTGTATACTGGTACATAAACATATATGTGTGTGTGTGTGTGTGTGTGCAAGATGTATTTTGACAGCTCTTATGATGTGTATATGTATATTTTATGGTGTTTTTTTATGTTTTTTTTTATGCATATGATGGATTTTATGCTTTTATGGTTGATGGTATATATGTGATGCATTCCAGTCTAGAATATGGTTAGTTATGTGATCAACTACATGATTTTGATCTCTTAGTATATGTATAAATGTGATGTGATCAAAACTTCGAGCTAATGTTTGTGTATGCAGGAATTTCCTAAAGAGGCGTGGATCACACACTTGAAAGTTTTGGTTTAATTGTGATACAACTAGATGGTAATCAAGTAATACATGTAGATGGTGGATACCTTGGAGGGAGGCAAGGGTTAAAATTCCTATGATAGCATCATATTCAGCTTTATTGTTGGTTTTTGACCCGATGTAAAGTCTATTAGTGAGGTACGGTGACTGGTCAGGAGAGTATATGGCCCTGGCAGCATCAACTAGGTTTAGCGACCATTGAGAGACACATCAACGAATCCATAATGATAGATTGGAGGATAATCCATCTATGACATAGGATGATAGAGCACTTTTTATAATAACTCCAGGATGAGGTGATCATCATAAAAAGTTATGGTGCATACATATTTACTCTAGGGTACTAAGGACCTTCCTTTATGGGTGAAATTTTTGAAGTGGAGGCCATTGACGAGATTTTTTAGGCATGTCCCATTGGGCTTTGATAAAATGTATGCTCCCTTAATGAGGTAATGTTTGACAATGTATAGAACCTTCCACAATGTCTCGAACTTCCCAAGTCATAAAGCTTCTTGGGAGAAATCATAGCGTAGAACTAATTATCCCTCGGTAAATGATCGAGGTTTGATGTTGCATTCAAACGATGCTTTTATACTTTTCTTGTGGGCTTTGTTATGTTGGATATATTCTGATCCACTTTCTTCGATGAGTTCTAACTGTACCAACCTTTTATCTAGGGGTTTAGTATCAGTGAGAAGTTCTACCGTCGAATGAAGGGTGGGAATTTTGTGTTCGATGGGAAGCATGACCTCCACCCCGTAGACTAATTGGAAGGGTGTGAACCTTGTCGATGCTTTGACCACTGGGTAGTACGCCCATATGGATGAGAACACCATGTGGTGCCAATTGGTTTTGTGATTGTTCACCATGTGCTGCAACATTTTTTTATGTACTTTGTGACAACTTCTACCTGACCATTGGACTGGGGGTAGTATGGTGATGAAAAATCGTAAGAAAAACTAAGATGTTGGGCCAATTCCTAGAATATTTCACTTTCGAAATGTTTCCCATGATCTGACAGCAATTCCTTTGGGACACCAAACCGTGTGATGACATAGTTGAAGAAAAATCATTCAGCAGTTTCTGCAATTTTGTTGTATGTAGGCATGGATTCTTCCCTTTCGGTGAAATAATCGATGACAAAAACTATGTAGTTGTGGTGTCCGGGTGATGGGGGGTTGCATGTCATGAATTCTATGCCCCATTTAAAAAAGGGGTCTACTACGATGATGGGTGCAAGGGATTTGGAGGGGCTCGCGCTTTGTGAGCTTAGCGTTGGAATCACTCGCATATTTTGACTGATTGGATGCCATCATGAAAGAGGGTGGGATAGAAGTAACTAGTACATAGGAATTTTTGAGCGGCGGCCATCCCTGAGAGGTGGCCATCAAATACCCTATTGTGATAGTCATTCAGGACTTTCTCGGCTTGGTTGTGAGTGAGGCATCGATGAAGGATGGTGTCTACGCATCGTTGGTAATGGACGTCCCCGAAAGGAAGGTATCGAGTGGCCTGATGGCATATGTGCCTTTGGTCATCGCGAGTAAGCTGAGGCTTGAACTTTTGAGTCCATAATAAGATTAGGATATTGTCATACGAAGGGTCCTCTGTTGACACTAAGAAAATATGTTCGTTTGGTAGTGCATCATTAATGGGGTTTTCTTAGGTATCTGTTGGGAGATCCGTGATGAATTCGGTAAGGAGGAGTGCATTTTTATTTTAGGGGAGCTAAATTGCAGATCAAATTCTTGCAGTATAACTAGCGGCCGTATATATGATTCATCATACAATGAGTGAGAAAATATCGAATGGGGTTTATAGTCGCTACGACAGTGGTGGTTCGAAGGATGATATAGTGTCGAAGCTTTTGTACTACATGTACTAGGGATAAGTTTTTTTTCTTTTTGCTCATACTTCAATGTAGGTATGGATAATTTATTGCTTACATAATAAATTACGTGTTCCCTATTGTCTAGTCCATCCTGGACTATCACCTCCACAATGGCTACATCTAATGCAGATAGATATAGGGTGTAATCCTTATTGTGGTTGGCTGGGTTGATCAAAGGAGATGAATTCAATGTGTATTTTAAAGCTTCAAATGATTTTTCGGCCTATTCATCCCATTGGAAAGGGATGTCTTGATGAAGGAGACGCAGGAAGCCCTGCATGCAAGTGGCGTAGTCATGGACAAAGCATTGTAAGAATTTGGTCTTACCTTGCAGGATTTGTAACTGCTTCAATGTGTTTCGAGGTGGTATTTATTTGATTTCCTGGAATTTGAGAGGGTCGAATCTAATACCTTGCTGGGAAACAATGAATCCCAGTAATATTCTAGTGTTAATGCATAAAACACACTTGATAGGGTTCAAGCGTAGGTTATATTGTCGACATTGTTGAAAAACCAGGCAAAGGTCTTCCAAATGGTCAACACACATCTTGGATCATACAGTGAGGTCATCCAAATAGGCGAGGATGAGATGAGCCAAGTCATGAAAGATGTATTTCATGGCCTGTTGGAAGGTAGCACCAACGTTTTTAAGGTCGAATGGCATAATTTAGTATGCAAAGGTACCCCAAGGGGTGGTAAATGCGATAAATTGTATCAATTTGTGTGGTGATTCTGGATCTGATTATACCGAGAGAATCCATCCATAAAGGATAGGGCATCATGACTGATGCAAGCATCTATCACTTGGTTTATGAATGGTGTGGGGTAATTATCCTTGGGACAATATTTGTGCAGATCTTGGAAATCGATACAAACAAGAACTGTGCCTTGTTTTTTCATGACGGGTATAGGGTTAGAAACCCAAAACGTGTAAGTGATCGGGTAGATAAACCCCTCTTTGTGGAGTTTATCTATTTCCTATTTGATTTATTATACCTTTGAAGGGTGTAATTGATGTTGTTTCTGACAGAAGGGAAAGGCGTTGGGTGTTACGCGGACAAATCCCTCTTGCGGACAAGAGAGATCTCCCTATATTCCTAAAGGAAATTAGAAATAGCCAAACCATTGAATAACTATTTCCATAAGTTAAATTTGTTTAAATCATCAAAACAAAAGAGGAATAATGGTGCCCCTACCTATTTGCGAAATTATTAATGGAGATCCCTGATCCGTCCTGATGCAGCTCCTCAATTCTTTGATAAGATTTGTAATCACAAACATAAAATAGATCAAAGGAATATGTAATATAATGATTCAAAACAAGCTTAATCTAATGATCAAGGAGATTAGAAATTTAAATCATCTTAATGAATACAAAAAGGAACATAAATCATTCATCATTTCAGTAAGACAATACAATGGTAAAAAGGATTCATTTGTATTAATTTAGAGATAAAAGAAGAGCATTATAACCATGCCTTGATGTCATGAGATTCCTCCCAAATTCCTCAAATCCTCTCCTTAGATTATAAGATTCCCAATCTAAATTCACCAACATAAGACTACCTTTTTCGAACTTCCTAAACCCTCTAGCCTCTACTAAATTTATAGGAGAAATATAGGAGGTTTCAGATCCAAAAGAGAAGGATGAGATCCACTAATAGTGGGATTAGGATTCCTTGATGAAAGGGAATTAGCTCCATGTTGTGAGGGGAAAGTCTCGAATAGATATGACCAAGAAGCTTCTAGTTTGGATATATTCGCCCAACAAGGCTTTTAGATCTTACTTTTTATTTTTGCTTTTCATTGATTCATGTGTTCAATTTACAATGGAAGACAGAGCACAATTTTTCACAGGTTTAAGAAACTATGCATGCATAGAAACTGACTAGGAAAATCGTGCAGGTAATATTAAACAAGTCAAAAGGCCATGTTACCCAAAATTCATAATTTCTTCAAGGGTTTTAGATGTTTTACTTGCAAAGGAGTGCATTGAAAGATGTGTATGGATGGTGAGATATCCATTTTAACCAGTGTCATGGTGACAAAATGACGTGTAACAAATTTCCCCCTAAAGTGAAAATTATAGAAAGTCATTAAAATATTGAAGCACTTTATCATGCCAAAGATTCAATTGGAGACAATGGTCGCAAACCTGCAAAAAATATTCAAGGATTACAATGAAATATATATACAATCATCACTAAGGTAGGCATTCCCATACTCAGAGTAAATATAAATCGATGAACAAGTACATAAATAATGTAGAATCATATCAAAAGAGTCTTGAGATGCACAATTGTGAAATCGCCGGGTTTGTTTTCCTCCTAGAACTGTGCAATTGATTGAAACAATCCCCAACCGTTCATCTTGGCTCACTGAGCTCCAAAACTGCGCAATATTATTCCTCAGTCCATCCTAAACTTCGCATTGTGCAATATCAAGGCTCAAGTTTCACCCCTAACTTTCTGACCTGTGTAATTTCACAGTTACTTAGCCTCTTTCCCAACCTGTCACCCAATTTCGGCTTAGTCAGTGGATCAATATGCACCATATTAGATTAGGGGTTTATCGGATTGATGTCATCTTGTCATGGGTGAATTATAGATGCAAGTACTCTATCATGTTATGGAAAGATGATGAATAAGGAGATGGAGAAGGAGGACATGCTAGAAGAGACATATGGAGCTGAAGAGCTAAGATGATCATCAGGTGAGAAGACGAAGGAACACCAGACTATAACATAAGATGAAGATCAATATCACAGGGAAGGCTCCTCATCTAAAATTCATAAGGAGGAGGAGGAAGAAGAACATGTACCATATTTTCAAGAATACAAAAATAAAGAAGCAACAAGAAGGAGGAGGAGGAAGAAGAACATGTACCATATTTTCAAGAATACAAAAATAAAGAAGCAACAAGGAGGAGGAGGAAGAAGAACATGTACCATATTTTCAAGAATACAAAAAGAAAGAAGCAACAAGAAGGACAACTTGGCACTATCACATCATCATGCAGTCCATGTCACCAGTGTCATGTCATGTCTTGTCACAAGTCATCATATGCCACATCATTATTGTGGATTATGTAATTACCTATTCAAAATGTATTGTAAAGTGGAAGTCCAAAGGACACATTCAGAATATGAAGAGTCATGTAAAGTAGAAAAGTCATTGGAAGTGAAATAGTAATGAGGGTAGTCAAAGAGTCACAAGGAAGGTGAAGCATCACCTATTGGTTATATATAAACCCTCATTAGATGAGAAAAGAAATTTTCACCTTGGCTCCTCCTGCAAAGCAATAGAGAGATAAGCTAGTTCGTATGGGGAGCAAGGAGTGGCTCCAATGCTCCATTATTGGAGCTAGTGATGTTCATTGTATACATGTGTCTTTGAAATTTTACTTAATGCGGAAGCCTTCAAGGGCAACACGTTCTTCATGCATGGATTATGAATGTTAGTAAGACTATTATGCGAATGTTTTTACTTCATGTTTGTGTTGTGAAGATAAATCCCCTTCGCGGACAGAGACGATCTCTCTAACCCTAGAGTGGGTCTAGCAACTTGAGATACTTTCTAATGCAAATATTTCTTAGCTAATATTCAAAATGAGACAAGAAAGGAGATAAAGGTACCTTTTCCTGATGCTATGCTCGAACTCATTGATGGTGGCCTTGATCCAAGATCCCTTTAGGCTCGCTCCTTGCTACTGGTGGCACACGAATACCTGCGGATGATCAAGAGGCAACAATAAATTTAATCCAACACATAATAATAATTAAACATTAGCTATCTAGCAGATCAAGGAGTACCAGAATATTTGCACAAATGATTAGGAAAATATAGAAAGAAAACATAAAAATGTTTTATTAATGAATAGAAAAGAGAGAGCTTACAACCCAGGCCTTGATGTTGGAGCCCTCCCTTTGGTGAAAATTCAAATCCTTCACCGAAGCTCTAAAGCATTCCTTCTCTCGAATAACTTAGGAATTATCACAGTACGGGAATGTAAAGGGAATGAGAGTTTAGACCAGTCCAAAAATGACCAACCGTTAGTGGAAGGATGGGGACCAATTTATAGGAAGGGAGAAGAGGTTGGGAGCCCATGAAAGGAGGAGGAAGGACCACTTTCTAAGGGATAAACCCCCATGGATGAGATCAAAGCTCTAAAATCAGAGAGCTCAACCCTATCACCATCGTTTAACAACCAACTCATCACCCTGGAACTTCTAGAGGTCTAAGCTTCTCCTCTATTTGAGGAAACATTGCTAGAAATGGATCAATGCAGTTTTCCAAGAAATAAGGGCGTTGAGAGTGCTAAGCTAGAAATTTAAACCTACCATCAGCGCAGGCAGGCCACTGGAAAACACATTGACCAAGAAAACTAGGGTTTTGACCAAGTTCTTGTTGATTAGTGGTTGTCGTTGATTTCAACCCAAGAAACACTAGGGGCTACCCCGATCTTGCATGGGAATTTTGACCTACAAAATTACCTATATTTTGGGTCAAGAATATTTTTATGGTTTGTACTTGTCATATATGGCACACCATTTAATTCTTCATGGTTTGAGAGATATTCATGTTTGAAGTTTGTAATCCCAGTTAAGGGGCTAAAACCCCATGGGGTTGTGGCATGGGTCATTGAAAAGTCAATAATTAATAATTTTTAAGCTCCTAAAATCCATCCCACGTTCACTTGTTGAATACCCTCTCAACCTAAGCATTTATATAAATTGTGATCCTCAAATCCTCCTCATGTAGGGATTTCGCTACCTGAAACAGGTCATCGTGGAATTTGCGCTATAATTTTTTTTTCTACGAAGGTTCAGAAGCTGAAATTTTTATGAGGTGAAGCCGAAATCCTAAGGAAGCTCCTGTAAAAATTTTAGATCAGGGTGCACAATATTTTCGGAGATATGATCTGTGGAAGTCAGTGTTTTTGCAGGCTCCTAAAGTTCATCTCAAAGAAGTGATCTTGGGAAAATTGTCATGACTCTCTCTTTGAGTATCGGATTGGAATTCCGTAAAAATTTACAGATAGTGCATACAATGTAGTTTTCGTTGTATCAATTTCAGAGCTGAATGAAGAAGCAACGACACGTGGCACACCATACAAGTTCGCTCTACTGAACCAATCCATAATTAGGGCATTGTGAGAGATTGGGCATAACTCTCTCTTGAAGAATCCAAATTAATTCAGACCTGTGGCATTGGAAAGAAGACTGAGAGGAATACTACAGGGCTGAAAATAAAATATTGGGGATCTGAAATAACAGAGATACAGCAGATTCAATATTAAGCTCCTAGAAGGAAAGAAAAAGCTAGATCATGTGTTGTCAAAGGCTGCAAAGGACCAGAATTTCTAGGGCAGCAAAGAAAATCAAGGTGCAGCAGAGGGTAGCATGAAAAGACTAACGATCAAGGTGCAGAACAGCATCAAGAAGTTCACCACATGAATTATTCAAGTGGGTGGCACTGCATACAGTAATTGTAAAGGCATCATTGTACAAAGTCATTGTAAATGCATCATTGTAAAAATTGTACAAGCGTTTATCTTCCAAGAATTGAAGAGGCAGTGCTGGGAGGTCTAGGATCATCATTAGGTGGGTGTGTCATAGTTTGGGTTATGGTATAGTGTGTATTCTTCTTCTACATCATTCTATATCATTGTAAAGTGGACCATTTTCCCTGGTACGGGAGTCCATTCTTGTTTTATTCTTCTACAGGGTGGTAGGGTGGTGTTAGGCTGGTGCATGAAGTCACCAACAGGTTCAAGCCTATGAAAAATTCAGGGTGGTAGGGTGGTGGTAGGGTGAGTTGTAGCTCATTGGGTGTTGGGCATCTGTTCAGTTGACTACTGAAGAATCTCGGGCGTTGGAGCATCCATCCAATGGGAGCTGGAGAAGAATGCTTTTCTAGATTCTAGGAAATTGGAGCTTTATTTTCAATTGGAGTTGAATATTAAAGAAATATTAGAAAAACATTCAGGTGGTTTTTGTCTCGGAGAGGGTTTCCACCTTAAAAAATGTGTGCATTTGTGTTCCTTTTGTTTACTGCTATCATTGTACAAACACTAATAATAATTGAAGACTAACTAATGATCTGAAAGATTAATAATAATATAATTGAAAGGAATATTTATTCACGCCCCTCTCAGTATTTCCAAAAATTGGTATCAAAGCTTGGTTCCTTCAATAGTAGTTTAACAGCTGGAAGAAGGTCATGGAGCATACCAAGAATGGTGTACCTCTGTTCAATGAAAATAATTATGCACTCTGGAAAGGAAGAATGGAGGTATATCTCTTGGCACAAGGTTACAAAGTATGGGAAACTATTCAAAATGGATTTACACCAACCACAGATGAACAAGGTAATAAGAATTTGGTAAATGATGCAAAAGAAAAGAATATTATTATCAGTGGACTTATTGAATCTGCTTATCATAAGGTGTTGGGTTGTAAAACCACCAAAAATGTATGGGACAAGCTTGAGAATATATATGCAGGTGACTCAAATGTCAAAGAAGCAAAGCTTCAAACCTATAGAGCAACTCATAATGAAATAAGATGGCAACATTGCAGCATACTTCCAATACTTTGATGAAATAACCAACACTCTGGAAGGTTTGGGAGAGCCAGTTGACAAGAAGACTATTATATGAAAGATTCTTAGAATGTTACCAGGGGGATTCAACCCAAAGCTATTGGTCTTAGAATACAGTGCAAATCTGGACAAACTCAGCAAAGAGGAATTACATGGAGTTCTCATAGCATATGAAATGAGACTAGATGAAGAAGAGGGTACTTCGCATCTAGAAACTGCGTTCGTTGCATCTAAGAAAACCAATAAGGACAAACAACCTTCAATTGAAAAGACATGCACTTGCAAGTGTGAAGAAAAGGGAGATGATGAAGAAGCAAAATGTCTGAACATAAGTGATGCAAACTCAAAAGGAAAGAAAGGCTTTAAGAAATTCAACAAGCAAGGATCCAAAAGGAATTTTCTCTCTAAAGAAGATAGCTCATCATCCAATGAAGACAATGACAGTAAAGAAGAAGCCAATGAGAGAGTATTTTTTATGGCCAAGCACAATAAACAAGAGGTATCAAACAACGAAGAAGAAGGATTCACCATAGAAGAATTTTCTAAGGAAGAAATCAAGCTTATAAAAGAGCTCAAGGCTGAGAGGATCTATTCCAATACTCTTGAAGAACAAGTTCAAGGTCTCAAAATTGAAGTTTAAGAACAAAAATGCATTGAAGAGTCAATTCAAAATAAGTTGGAAGAAAGCAACCAAGAAAGGGAAGAATTAGAAGCCGAAGTAGTCTCGTCGCGTAAGGAAGTGAAGAAGGAAAAAATATCCAAAACTATGCTAACAACTCAAGGGCATTCGAAGAAATCATCAACAATAAATGATCTTACAACGACAGAATTCGCCTTGGTTACAAATAAGAAGAAGCAGGACCTTATACAATGAAATACAATGAACCTATGAGATCTGACATGCATGTAGACTTCATTGGACAAGATTCACAAGAACATCCTTGGAAGACAATTCCTTGACGAAAATTTACATCCAGGTACCAACATATTTTTTATGGCTATTGTTATTCATGTGGAAAATTTGGTCATAAAGTTGTAGAATGCCGCACGTACCATAGGAACCAATACAATTCCAGGAGATCTGTCAAATATGAACCTCCCAGGGCTCAACGAATCATCAATAGATTTGAAAATTTAAGAAATAATATTGAATGTTACAAATGTCGAAACTTTGGACACATAGCCAGAGACTGCAGACTTGAAAATCCTCGAGAAGAATCTTCAAAGCTATAGAACGAATGAACATGGAATAAGAAGAAGACTGATAATTGTGCTCTCACTCTCAAGGCTCAAAACAACAAAGATGTGTGGTATGTTGATAGTGGTTGCTCAATGCATATGACTAGATATAGAAAGAAATTTGTATGTATGAAAGAGAATAAGGATGGAACCGTGTCCTTTGGAAATGATGGATCTTCAAATGTTATAGGATTAGGTACCGTCACTCTCGGAAGCAAAGATGCTCTAACCAGGAATTTTCTATTGGTTGAAAACATGAATCACAATCTGCTCAGTGTTGGACAAATGTGTGATCAAGGACACACAATACTATTCAACTCCACAAAATGTGAAATTAGGAAAGGCAAGTATGGTGAAATTGTGGCTACAACAAGTCAAGCTCCAAATGACATATATGTTTTGGATGAAGCTACTAAAGCACGTCTACTAGCTAAAGAGGATGATATAGTATTGGGTAGCAATGATGATCAACTAAGTAAGAACTTTTCTACAAATATGCAAAGTGAGTTTGAGATGTCTTTACTTGGTGAGCTAACATACTTCTTAGGGCTTCAAATATCTCAGCACGAGAAAGGAATATTTATATGTCAAGTCAAGTACATCGAGGAAATGCTCAAGAAATTTAAAATGGAAGATTGCAAACCCATCCTTACTCCAATGGTAACAGGTTACAAATTGAGCATAAACGACTCATCTAAGGATGTGGATCAGAGGTTGTACAGATTTATGATTGGTAGTATTCTATATGTAATAGCCTCTCGGCCAGTTGTTATGCAAGAAGTTGGACAAGTAGCAAGATTACAAGCAGCACCAAAAGAATCACATATTATTGCCGTCAAAAGAATTCTTCGATATCTTAAGGGAACAACAAAATATGGCTTGTGGTATCCCAAGGGTAACAATATCATTATTCAAGCCTTTACAGATGTAGATTGGGTAGGAAGCATTGATGATCGTAAGAGTACTTGTGAATCATCTGAATATCTTCGCCAGAAGATTGGGATTCCCCCAAGTTCTCATTAGATTTTCCTTATTCAGAATATAAAGGGAGATTGGAAGTGTGTATAGGTCCGCAGGATGGTTATGTGTCAGGGGGAGTGGAAGTGTGTACAGGTCCGCAAGATGGTTATGTTTCAAGGGGAGTTACCCTTTGCCATTGATGTCAAAAGGTGAGATAATTTTGTAGGAAGAGGTGTCATGATCGCACGGGGAGTACTTGTGTTGCCATCAATGCCAAAGGGGGAGATTTTTGATCGGTGGTTGTCATTGATGTCAACCCAAGCAGCACCAGGGGCTACCCCAATCTTGCATGGGAATTTTTACCTACAAAATTACTATATTCTGGGTCAAGAATATTTTTTATGGTTTCTACTTGTCGAGATGTTTCCGTTGATATATGGCACACCATGTAATTCTTCACGGTTTGAGAGATATTCATGTTTGAAGTTTGTAACCGCAGTTAGTGAGCTAAAACCCCATGGGGTTTGGCATGGATCATTGAAAAGTAGATAATTAATAATGTTTAAGCTCCTGAAATCCTTCCCATGTTCACTTGTTGAAGACCCCCTCAACCTAAGCATTTATATAAATTGTGATCCTCATATCCTCCTCATGTAGTGATTTCGCTACCTGAAACAAGTCATCGTGGAATTTGCGCTATAACCTTTTTTTCTAGGAAGGTTCAGAAGCTGAAATTTTATGAGGCGAAGCTGAAATCTTGAGGAAGCTCCTTTAAAAAATTCAGATCAGGGTGCACAATATTTTCGGAGATATGATTTGTGGAAGTCAGTGTTTTTCCAGGCTCCTGAACTTCATCTCAAAGAAGTGACCTTGGGAAAATTGTCATAACTCTCTCTATGAGTATCAGATTGGAATTCTATAAAAATTTGTAGATGGTGCATGGACTGTAGTTTTCGCTTTATCAATTTCAGAGCTGAATGAAGAAATAGTGACACATGGCACACCATACAAATTCGCTCTACTGAAATAGTACATAATTAGGGCATTGTGAGAGATTGGGAATAACTCTCTCTTGAAGAATCCAAATTAAGTTAGACCTATGGCATTGGAAAGAAGACTCATAAGAATACTACAGGGCTGAAAATAAAATATTGGGGATTTGAAATAATAGAGATACACCAGATTTAATATCGAGCTCCTAGAAGGAAAGAAAAATCTAGATCATGTGTTGTCAAGGGCTGCAAAGGACCAGACTTTCTAGGGTAGCAAAGCAAAGCAAGGTGCAACAGAGGGTAGCATGAAATAGCAGCAATCAAGGTGTAGAACATCATCAAGAATTTCACCACATGATGTCTTCAAGTGGGCAGCACTGCATACAATCATTGTAAAGGTATCATTGTACCAAGTCATTGTAAATGCATCGTTGTAAAAATTGTACAAGTGTCTATTTGCCAAGAATTGAAGAGGCAGTGTTGGGAGGTATAGGATCATCATTAGGTGGGTGTGTAATAGTTGGGGTTATGGTATAGTGTGTCTTCTTCTTCTACATCATTCTATATCATTGTAAAGTGGACCATTTTCCTTGGTATAGGAGTCCATTCTTGTTTTATTCTTCTATAGGGTGGTAGGGTGGTGCTAGGTTGGTGCATGAAGTCAACAACAGGTTCAAGCCTGTGAAAAATTTATGGTGGTAGGGTGGTGGTAGGGTGAGTTGTAGCTCATTGGGTGTTGGGGCATCTATTCAGTTGAATACTGAAGAATCTCGGGCGTTAGAGATTCCATCTAGTGGGAGTTGGAGAAGAATGCTTTTCTAGATTCTAGGAAGTTGGAGCTTTATTTTCAATTGGAGTTGATATTAAAGAATTATTAGAAAAGCATTCAGGTGGTTTTTGTCCCGGAGATGGTTTCCACCTTAAAAAGTATGTGCATTTGTGTTCCTTTTTTTTAATGCTATCATTGTACAAACACTGATAATAATTGAAGAGTAACTAATGCTCTGAAAGATTAATAATAATACAATTGAAAGGAATATTGATTCACCCCCTCTCAGTATTTCCAACAGTTCTTTCAGTAATCTTCCAAGGAGGTTTTCTTTGAGTCTTCAGGGGATGTCTTTACATATTTTTCCATGGTGGAAACATTGCACAAGGTTTGTCATGGGGAACTTCAGGATCAGGGATGGGAAGTAAGCATGGTGAGAAATTACTGTGTAACAAATGCCCCTAAAGCATGAAGGTAGAATGAGGAGTGATGCCTGAAATGATTTATGAACCAAGGCAAAGAACTTAGATCACCGCCAGGAAACCTGCCAAATCAAACATAATACAATATATGACATCTCTGGTATGAATATTCCTAACCACATAACGTCATGGTCGCAGCCATACGTCTAAATATTTCACAGAAATGGATCTACGGCATGGACGTAACCATTCATATATATATACGATCATGTATACAATCATGAATAATCAAAAGCTCCCCACAGCTTAGATGAGAATCAGATGTGATCTAGGGTCTTCACCATGATCTCTATCAACCAAATCTACAAATCTAGCCATGTGAATAGATGTGCTGATGTCGAACATGGTAGAAACCTCCTGATAACCGCCCAATAATGAAAACTGTTAACAGGCACGAGAGAAACCACCAATAATGGCGATGGCCCTCAAGGTACAACAACACAATCTAAAAGTGTGAATAAATGTGTTGAAGTTTAACACTTGCAAAATCATTCGATCGAAGAAAAATTATGTGAAACTATCTTCGAACATGAAGAACTTTCCATTGAGGCATGCAAGCTCCAAGATACTAAAAATAAGTTTCTAATCCACCTTCCTGGATAATGAGTTGAAGTCGACGGGAAGGGATTTTTCGAAGGAGAGCCATAGTGATTCCCACATCATCGACACGAAACAACAGATATCTCAAGATGATAGGAATGATTCAATATTGTAACAGAGGAGGTCAGATAGGCGAAGGATGTTTGACTATAAAACAAAAAAAAGACTTCTCTTGAAAATATTGGTAACACGACTCCGGAGTGTGTTAGAATTTGACTCAAACAGGATCAGAGGTCATGATGAAAAAATGGTGATTGAATAAGAGGCAAATGGATTTCCCAAACCCACGAAGGAAAAATGAAGAATGAAGGATATCCCCAACCCGACACGAATTGTACACATGTGTCATGTTCAAGAGCGACAAGCTGCCCAAAATAGATATAGGATGTTCACTTTCAATTTTTCCCCTGTTATTACTTACGAGTACTTATTTATTTTTGATAGCCAGGATGAAGAGGATAGCATATGTTGAGCATGTAAGTTAATTCTTTGAATGAATCCATCCTGGTAATTTTAACGAGCCGTAGGAAGGAGGAACTCGGTCTCATTAGGTGACAAGTATTTCTTTATGTAATTTTTAACGAGTTTGATGGAAGAGTAACTCTATTTATTTTTCATGTTTAAGGAGTTTGAAAAAGAAAAGAAAAAGAAAAATCTATCACTTCCCTTTTGTAAATCGTCTCTCGAATCCGAAAAGGTGGAAAACAATACCCAAGAGAACCTCTTGACCATGTTTGATAAAGGTATTCCTTTTTCTTAAATAGTGAATCCCAGCCCAGAAAAGGGCTAAATATATACTGAGACCACTTCAATTCATTTACTTTAATGAGTTCGAAATGAAAAGCACTCGACAATATTTTCATTTTTTGAGAGTCGGAAACGAGCTTAAATTTTACTCTAGATGGGTTCCTTTTTCGTTTATTTTTACTGAGTCCGAAAAAGAGATAAAATCAAACTCGTTTGCATCAGAAATAATCACCAACAATGTTAAGGTCCTATTACTACAAAAAAAATGACAAACATCACTCATATCGAGGAAAAATAATAAAATAATGGTGAAAATATCTTAAAAAATATATAAATAGACAAAAAGTAAATTCATTTTCACCTTTCTATTTTAAGTAAACTGTAGAAGTTCATTTTACCCCTTTTTTCCTTCGAAATTCAGATTAATAGTGCAGCCGATCTAGGACACTATTCAGCGATCCGTCAGTTTGAGCTCAAAATCTCCTCTTAATTTTAATTCCATTCTTTAGTTGTTTAGCTTTGAAATTTAGAAATGGAGGGAGGATTTAAAATTTAAATTTTGCTCGCGATTAGCGCGGGTTTGAGCTATCGGACCCGTGTTGGTCACTCTTAGCCCATCAGGGTAGTGTGCCATCAACATTGAATCAATTCAGACAAATGCGCTCACCGCAAGGAGGAATTTTAAATGAGAAATCCACCCATTTCAAATGGATTATTACAAAAATACTCCGATGAAATCTTCTAAGATGTCAATTAAACATGTTTTGCAGGTGATTTCAGCGAAGATGGTCATTGAATGGAAAGAAAGAGGCCATGAGGTGGAAGACCACCAAGCACTCCAAGACACAAATTGTGTAAATGCATTGCGTAATTGTGGACTGCTGAAATTCTTCCAAACATCAGGGCTGAGAGCTCAGCTGGAGCTACTTTAGCATTTGATTGGACCGTGGAACGTACATCGCCAAATATTCATAATTGAAGACTAGGAAATCGAGTTAGATGTCATGGAAATCTACTTAATTACAAACTTATCGAGGAGAGGGGATAGAATCCAACTCTTTGGAGCTCGCACTGGAGGTGAGAGTACCAATACGCTCATTCAGAGGCACTGTCCCGGGTCTAAGAAGACTGAGAGCAAGAAGATAGAGATATTCTCTATTAGGTTTCTTCCCTTATGCACGATATTATAGTGCATGGCTTGAGTGGTTAGAGCCTATGCATTGAATGGGGCAAAAAAGTCACAATTCCAGTACGCGGTGGACTTTCTAGCTCCTACTATATGCAACTGGTGCAAGGGGTTATTGGATAACATGAAGAGCCAATTAACCAAGTGAAAAACAGGTCGGCTGAAATAGTTTGGGTATAGGTCCATCTTGGTTACGTTCTTTTTGGATAGGGTACCTTTGTTTCAGTATCAGCGGTTGGAGATCCATGACCTAGACCCAAGGGACCCGAGGCTGATGAGGTGGTGTGAAATCATGCCTCGTCAGGGTGGGGCCATTAGATGCATTTTCAACAATGTTTTTCAGTTGGTTGTGCTGTCAACTCATCGTGGTTCAGGACTATGCGTATGCAGGAGTTTACTTCAAGGGAGACCTAGATCTACCTTTTCTTCCAGGCATGCAGTGGACTGATGCAGGTAAAAATTGTTTTAATTTTTTTTTACTTTTTGAATGTTTTTGTCATATATTCTGAGATCTAAACTTATGATGTTTTTACATATGTCGGTCGTCAAAGACAACCAGGCATGTCACCGATCGAGAGGAGGGTAGCTTTCCCATTGGAGGACGTTCCCTATGAGGATGGAGCAGGCCCATTAGCCGAGATAAATCAAAACTTGGTAGGCCTCACGAGAGGCATCCCAGAGTATGCTACATTTGATGATATTCCTCTTCGCTTTTAGAGGCATGTGGCCGGGGTTCCAGGAAGAGTGTGTCACTTACTCTGGTGAGTGATCTGAGTGGTCACCTGCTATCATGAGCACCATGTGGGTGGATAGAAGCCCTTTGTTTACATGATGTATTGATTTTTACATGTTGTGCATATGTCTATCTAATACATGATTTTCTAATGTATCTATTAATGTGTTTAATCGTCTTGGAAGATGTTCATATGTAATAAAATCAAAATGCCTTTCCAATAATCAAACACACAAATACATACGCAAAATTTGAGGATTTCACACATAAAAATGGCCATTTAACCGTAACACAACGAGTTTTGAGTCTTATTTAACAAATCTCACAAATCTCTAATCTCTAGATCAATTGCATCCGATAATAGCTCGATAACCACACTATATTCGACCATATTGTTAGTTTTTAGACCCAAAAAAAATACCTTGCAAATTAATCAACTTGCCATTAGGGGAAAAGAGTGCCCATGATATGAAAGATAAGATTCATGTGCTACGACAAACACCATCAACAAAACCGATGTAATGATTCGACGACATATGAAAACCAAGTGGAACACAAGGTGAGCAGAGGAAACATGTCTGAAAAGAAAAAAATCACACCAAAAATCCAATCAAAGCACACTAATGAATAAAACACTAATGTACAAAGCATCAGATTTATGATCAACCATAATACTTCTTCAACTAGAGCCCATTTCGAGGCTCAACCAATTAGTTGCATTCATAATCTTCTAGCTCATAGGCACCTCTTTCCAATACACGTTGAATGATATAGGGCCTGTGCCACATTGGCTCGAGCTTCCCAACTCCAAATTTATCATGGGCTTGGTCGTAAAGCAGGACCAAGTCACCTTTAAAGAAAACGTGAGGATTAACAGATTTGTCATATTGAGCTTGAACTCATCTTTTTTGTGCTTTAATGACTAAAGCAACAAGTCTTCGATTCTCATCGAGACACTCAAGGTAAAGCAAACGTTCCTCTTCTGGCGAAGTACCAGGAAGTAGTTCGGCGGCTAGCTTCAGAGAAGGAATTTCACACTCGATCGGGAGTGTGGCCTCTAGACCATACACCAATTGGAATGGTGTAAATCCAGTGGCAACCTTAGTGGAAGTTCGGTAAGCCCACAGATCTGAGAAGAGCATGAGATTCAAATCTCGTTTGTATTTCCCTATGGTTCATTGAAGCATGGTTACTAAGACTTTGTTAAATTCAACCTGGCCATTGGTGTATGGATAATAAGGAGTGGAGCTATGGTGATGTAACCCCAACTGAGCAGTGAGCTTTGTCATCATATGATTTAAAAAATGACAGCCATGATCATTGAAAATCGCTTTCGGGACACCAAACCGAGTTATGACATGATTAAACAGGAATTTCATTGCATTTAGACCTTCATTATTGTATATAGGCATCGCTTCAGCCAATTTAGTGAAATAATCGATGACAAAAATAATATAACCATGCCCCCCGACCGAGCAAGGGTTAAAGGTCATGAAATATATGCCCCATTTCGCAAATGGTTTGGAAATCACAACTGGGTGCAAGGGTGAGGGTGGGGCGCGCTCCTTTCGAGAGTAGATTTGGCAGTTGTGGAATTTTCAGACTACAACAATGCAATCTTTAAATATATACGGCCAAAAATATCCTACGCGAAGGATTTTTTGGGCAGTAGCATAACTGGACATGCGACCACCACAAGCCCTAGTGTGGCACTTGTTGAGAAATTTCTCATCTTCCTCGAGATTCAAACATCGACGAAGGACAGATTCAACACTAGTGCGATACAAGGTGTCCACAATGATATGGTATGCTGGGGACTAGTAACGAATCTGTTGCTGCTCATAGTGTGATAGATCTAGCCAAAAATTTTGGGTCTGGAGATAAATTATGATGTCTCCATACCATGGATCAAGAGTACTGATGAGGAAGAGTGATTCATCTGGAATCGACTCTTCTAAAGGAGTGGGATCAACCGCGGTGGGAAGATCACAGATCAACTCGACAAAGACAAGGGATTTCTTAGACTTAGTAGCACTGAAATTTAAGTCAAAATCTTGAAGGATTACAATCCATTTCGAGTACTTTCCCCCAAGAAACTGACACGTGAGAATGTAAGTCATGGGGTCACAATTAGAAATCAACAAAGTTTTACGCGGGAGAATATAATGACAAAAACACTGAACAACATGGACATTAACTAATGCGATTTTCTCTACATGAGCATAGCGTGTCTCAGCATCAAAGAGATTGTGGCTCAAGTAGTAAACTACATGCTCTTCACCATCGTCACCATCATGAACTAGCACCATACCGATAGTGTTGTTTGCTGCAGCTAAATACAGGAAGTAGTCGCGGTGATAGTTGGGAGGATGCAGTAGAAGAGAAATGATGAGGGCTTATTTCAAAGAATCAAAATAGTTTTGGGAAATTTCATCCCAAATGAATAGGATTCCCTTTTTCAATAAGTGAGTAAAACCTTTGGAAAGCTCGGTGTAATTCGGTATGAAATGACAGAGAAAATTGGATTTCCCTTGCAAGCTTTGCAGTTGATGAACATAAGAGGGAGGAGGCAAATTGACGATTTCCTCTACTTGAGGAGGATCTATCTGAATTCCTTCTTTGGACACCAAAAAAGCTAAGAGTAGACCAAATTTGATGCATAATACACACTTATGAGGTTTCAAACTGATATTATAGTGCTAAAAGCGGAGAAAGATGGCTCTGAGGTGTTCCGGGTGATCTCGATGTTTTGCAGAATGAGCAGGAAAGTCGTCAAGGTATAGTTGAACTATGTGCTTGATGTCATGAAAAACATACAACATAACTCGCTAAAAGGTGGCCCCGACATTCTTTAAGCCAAAAGGGATATTTTTATACGCAAAAGTTCCCCATGTACAAATAAAAGCAATTTTGTGTTGATCAGGTTATAGCTAGAAAAATTGTCCATAAAGGAAAAAAATTCGCTTTCGGCGCACACGTCAATGATTTGATCGGTAAAGGGACTGTGATAATTATCCTTAGGATATGATCGATTGATATCATGGTAAAAAAAACAAACTCGGATGGTCCCTTGTTTCTTAGTAACGGGAATAATATTGGAGACAAAATTCGTCAATGGTATGGGATAAATAAAACCGACCTTTAAAAGTTTTTCAACTTCACCCTTTATGGAAACAACCTTTCTTGGGTGAACAGGATGAAGTTATTGGCGAGCGGGCTTCGAGTCCGGATAGGTATGTATTTCGGGCATGACAATACTCAGATCAATGCCAGGCATCTCTTCGTATTACCATGCGAAGACATCACAAAATTCCTGGAAAAGCTCGGTGTAGATCTTGATCTCGTCAGGAGAACTAGATGCACCAATGTGACCATTCTCGAGGATCCCTGGTTTGACAGAGATATCAATCAGAATGGTTGGAGAAATATTTCCCATGTTCCCTTCAAACAACACTTCATGAGTCAAGATGGGATTCTGAAATGGTCCATTCGATACAGACAAAGCATGGGATTCCAAACAGGTGGAGATTTCACCTAGGTTCAGGAGAAACAAGGAACGATGATGTCCATCATCCCATGGGGTTTCTTCAAGATAAATTACCTCCATGATACTTTCACCGGTGCGGAAAGTATCATTCAAAGGATAATTGGAATACCAATAACCAAACTAGTGAGACTCCGCATAAGTGTCTAGAGAAGAAACCAATCGGTCGATGGTTTCAGATGCATCCTCAGAAGCCATAAGAATATTTTGATACATTTGTTCAAAAGTGCTCAAAGGCATAACATCCCCAAAGCTTTCAATCTATTTAGGACTAGGAATAATCCATGGATCGTGACCAGATCATATCATATTGATAGTGGTGACATTTGGAGGCAGGAGTGGAAAATTTCCATAAGAGGCGAGTCTTTGAATAGACTCGGCCCAATGTTCTCATAGGGTGTAGTAGTATTCCCAACATGTGGAATGTTTCTTGTTGAAGAATCATAGGAAAAGAAAGCTAACTGATCAACATTCATGATTTATGAGGAGAGTAGAGGACACGAAAAAGGGTGGAGACCACGCAAACCATGGCATGAGTCCAATTGCGTCCAAGAAGGAGGTTATAATTCAAGTTGGCATCTACCACCTCAAATTCTAAATTCATTGTCTTTCCCTCCAATAGGATTGGAAAATATTTGAGAATACCATACGGTCGAGAACCTCTACCATCGAAATCTTCCAAAGTGTTCAGGTACTGGCTCAATGGAGGAGAGTCGATGGCTTTCCAACAAGTGATATAGATGATGCAGGTTGAAGCGTCTTCATCAACAAAAATCCTATGAATGGTTTTCCCCATCATGGTAACTTGAATCAGAAAATATACCTGATATGGTAGGAGAGGAATGAAGTTCTCAAGATCGAAAGTAATGATATTGGAATCTACCAGATCAATCCCTCCAATAGTAGAAAATAGTGCCTTACATTGTGATGGACACAACTTAAGGAATTCCAAAGCCAACATCTCTGAAGTCCCTTGAGCTATATCCTCTATAATATTGTAGTGTTGTGCATCTCTCGCATTTGGATTGTAAGACGATTTCTGAAGAACACCTTTAGGGGGTGGTCAGGCGATGGACTCACTACTATGTCTCTCAATCTGGAGAGAACCAGAATTAGGAGGTGTGGAAGAGGAAAGGTGATGTGTGACTTCCAGTTCCATAGGAGCTTTGGATGGATTGATGTACTCTTTCGATCTCATGGTAATAGAGATAGGTTCAGTGCCAACCATGAAAACTTGGGAGTTTCTAGACATTTGGGTTGATCTACCATTTTCATTTGTTGAGAAGGGAAAGGCTCTTTTAAGACAGCCGGAGTTTCGGGTGTGCCCTTTAAAATATTGGAAACTTCGACACGCCTAAGACAATATATGGTTTAATGATCATCATCACATATTAAACAAGGATATTTGGGCTTGTGCGTTGAAGAATCGTCAGCAGATGACTTTTTCGAATCTTGTTTAGGGTTATCGGATTTGGATTTTCCTTTACCCTTTTTCTTACCTTTCGATGATTTTTTTGCTGTAGTAGATTGGACAACATCTACCTCAAAGGTTTTACCAGGATTCTTTTGGTTACTGGAGGGAGTGGAGGGTGCAGCGACATTAATGGACTTAGACTTCGAGGAAGCTTTGGGTGCACTACTATCGGCATGGGCCACTGCCCCAATAAAGACATCAACTAGAGGCGTAGTAGGAGACTGAGATGATTTTAGATCAATTGAAGGCAGCGGTGCATCGGACAGGAGCTCGTATAGAGTTCCATATTGGGAATCAACCAAATCTAGGTATTGAGCTCCGTAAATGACTTCCTCTTCCGTGACACATCCACCCATGGCAAGATCTTTAGCAATATTTGGAATGAATGGTTTCGGAAACCATTCAGTCAACAATTGATTGGGGATCTCTAATTTATGAGGTGACGTCGACGCCTCCATTCGTGAATGTGATCTGAAATATGAGTAGGAGTTGACTGCTACAATGAGGTGATAAGGTGGGTGTTGGTTTCATACCGGACATGTAACTGGAAGTGAGTAAGGAAAGCCATAGCCAAGGAGTTAAAATCAAAGAAAACACCTCGAGGGAGTTCAAGATACCATTTTTCCATAGTAACGGTCAAAGTTGGCTAGAAAAGACGAATATGAATTGAATCGTCGACCCAAGAGTTAGAAGAGCACCATAAGTGGTATGCCATGACATGGGCTTGGGGGTCTTCCCCATTTTTTCCTTAAAATTTAGGACAATCTCTTGGGATTTTGGTTGGAACTGGCAGCAATTGAAACTAGTTTTGGATGGGGTCATTTGTAAGCTTTGACACATCCAAAAATTCCAATGTAGCCTAAAATTTCAAGGGAGGATGATGAGGAGAAAATGGTCGAGGGTTCCAACCTAGTTGATACGGAATTTCCCCCCAATAGGGAATATTTTGACTTGGATACGCATACTTCCCCCATTGCTGGTAAGGACCTTTTTGCTACTGATGCTGAGCGTAAGGACCTTTTTGGGGCTGTTGATAAGGCCCTTGCTAGATTTGGATTTTTAGACCTTGTTGGATATAAGGTCAGTTCTAAGGTCCTTGCTAAACTTGAGGTCCATCTTGTGGTCCCTGTTGAACATGGGGTCTAACCTATGGTCCTTGCTGAACGTAGTGTCCAACCCGAGGTCTCGGTTGGGCCTGCTAGTACTGAGGAATCTGTTGATATTGAGCACTAGGTTGAGGCCTAGGCTAGGGTTGCTGGTACTGACCTTAAGGAAGTGGCTGGTATTCAGTATCCGGCTGATTAGGGTGAGGACCATATTGACCCAAAGGGAGGTTCATACGAGTTTGGTTTTGAAGACCAAACTTAGGGTTAGTCACAAAAATACCTTCAGGAAGTTGGGGTTATTGTACATACTACTCAGAGATGTTTGGTCGAGGAACATACTGGTACTGCATATTTTGATGTTGAACATATTGATGAGGGATGTTGGGTTTCTTAACATACAAATATTGTACATTCAATTGTTGGAGATAGGGTTGTTGAACCTGAGAATACTGAACATGGGGTTGCTGATAGACAAATCGACCAAAAGTAGGTTGACCACCGGATGAAGTAGTTCCTACAGTTGATATAAAAATCATCATCTTGAATCCTATTGGTTCTTATAAAGTTTATTTTGGTTGTACATTTTTCTTAGGAGGCCCATTTTAGACCTCAAAATTCCCCTAATGACTACGTTGTCCCGCCCCTGAAACGAGTCCAGAGTTAAGTTGCCCCCCACCCGAGACCGGAGGTACATAAAGAGGATTAGACTACTTCCCACGAACATACGAGACTATAGATTGTCCACTCAATGGTGGAACCGCAGTAATCGTAGATAACGAGAGGGGGGTAGTGGATCCTATCGAAACAGTCACCTGACCAAGAGTGACTATTGGTCGAATAATAGGTTGATACGTGGTAGCCACATTCGATACGAATGGGCTGGAAGATGGGGGTATGTTCGTTGACGAAACGAGATCCTAAAAATAGAGATGTGGCTCTAGAAGCTCCTGAAATGAGGCTTCGCAAAGAGGTATACCCTTGTGGAAGTGAAGATGCAACTTGAATAAACGGTATTTTGGTTCTACTTCCTAAATATTTTGTTAGACATTGGGTTCAATGCTCCCCATGTGTTTCGCGACATGGACTAACCGCCTCTCGTGGATCCTAACTCTGGAGATTGTAGCGGAGACTAACACATGTGGGTTTTGGTCTAACGACAATTGTGGTTCCAACAAGTGGTATCAGAGCGATAGGTCTTGAGTTTGAAACTCGCCCGACTCATGTTGGGGGGAGATTTTTGGACATTGGGTTCAACGCTCCCCGTGTGTTTCGTGACATGGACTAACTGCCTCTCATGGATCCTAACTCTGTCGATTGTAGCAGAGACTAACACCTACGAGTTTTTGTCTAACGAAAATCATGATTACAACATATTTAGGCGTGGGGCCTAAAATAACACCTTCAGGAGGAAACACAGATGAAGTGACTTATGGAATGTAGGTGCCAGTGGTTTCCTATAGAGTACTCTGAGTAGCACTCATGAATGGGACATCATCAGCATTGGATTCCATTTCACCAAGAAATAACTGACAAACTGTAGAGCGAGATGTTATTGGAGAAGCAGAAAGGGGAACTTCGGGTTGACCAAAAGGACTATAATCCTATTGAGGTGAGACCTGAATCAAATCAAAGAGAAAATTCTCTGGAAAGACCGTAAACTTTGCAGATGGTTTAGGGCTTTCCAACTTAGAATCTTCCGATGTTGTCCAAGGAGAATCATCAAGCAGTGGTCGAGATGAAATGGGTTGTACACTTATGAAAATCCCAAGATCAACGCCTTGAGATTCAAGGGGTACAACTGGAAATTGTGGGACCTCGGGAGGAGGCTCTTGAGATCCTTTAGAGGAGGGAAGAGGTGAATCAGACGATTCAGCCATGATGATCTTTCAAGAAAAGATCAAGGAAGGAGGAGGTGAAATTATTAAAACTCACAATTTACCAAGCAATGATGAGGTTGGAGAACTGCACAGGTAGGATGTTTCCATGGGTAGTTATTTTTAGAATTAAAAAATAAATAAATCAAAAGGGGTGTACTAGGCATAAAGGTTTACCAAGTATTCTTGAATTGCATAATACCTTATGGCGAACCAAGTACGGGTAGGAAATCTCCTCGAATGATGTGTTCGGTGTATCATTTTTAGAAGGCGGCTGACTCAGTTACCTATGACAGGCTTGCAACCTAATAGTGTCTCCCAAAATATACATGATGGTACGTGGGAGCCTAGTCCGTAGTATTTTTGTCTAATGTGTAACCGTTCGATGAGAACATCCCAAATATACTTATCATACATCAATATACTTCCATACGTGGGACAGGATATCACCCTCAGATTGTAACGCAATATGTTAGCGATAGCTCCTACGTCTAATGATGCTAGAACATGTCTCTAGCCTAGACCTCTATATATTCTTGTTAATTCCAAATGCCCCTTAAGGTAAATTGGGTAAATTTTAACGTTGATCTTGAGTTAAGTTTCAGTTTTTTGGCTCAAAATCGATGTCACCTAAATCCGAAAATGTAGGCAAATTTCAAAAATAAAATCTTTCCATTTCAATGAAGTCTAAACTATTGAAGGAGGAGACACAAACAAAAGTGTAATCAATGCAACAAACAAAGATGCCCCCCAAAACCAGTTCAAAACTATGAAATGCAATTTTTTGAAATCGAATTCACTTTCCCCAAAATGTAACTTATTGAAAAAATAAAAACATTTCTCTTTTCCACTAAGATACAAAGAATGTTTTTTTTTCTTCTTCTTCTTACTTTTTACTTTGTAATGCAATCAAAAGTAAAATTAATGAAACAAATGAAGAAATGCAAAAAAACACTTTTCAATTTTCTTTCAATCGAACGGAAATCAAAATCGCTTCAAAAATACATGAATGAAATACTTTCACTCTTTTTCAAAATGATAAATACAAGTCAAATCAAAGAACTAAATTGAAAATCACTTTGAGTTTTATTTTGGATTTGGAAAAATACACACTCTTCTAAACTTGTCAATCAAACAAATTGTAATCTTTTGTTTAATGTTAAATTGAAGGTGAGATCAAAATGCAGTGACGACCAACGCATGTGAAAAACAACTTCAAACCAAGTCAGAAGCAATGTGGAAAAGGGTGTTTGAAATGGTTGAAAAAGGATTATAAATAAGATACTATTGATTCCTTGACGACAAGCGCAAGTGACTAATGGAAGGTAATTGACCTAGATATCCTAGAAAATCCTCCAATTCCACCAGCAAGTCAAAGAAGTGAAAACAATCATTCAAACAAGAAAAACAAACCAAGCACATAGGCAGGAGGTCATTAAGACTCGATGAACATTCTTTAGGGGCCAGGACACACTGGAAAAACAAGGGGAAACCCCAAATTTTCCTAGATCTGAGATTAGTGCTTTTGTGATGAGAAGAAGGGTGTTGAAAGATGGATCAACTTGGTTGTGCTATATAAAACAACACTGGCAGCGCTACTGCGAAAATAGAAAAGGTGTTGGGCACTAAAAACAAGATAAAATAAAAATAATTCACACCAAAATTAGACCTGACACAATGAAATGACTATCAAACCTTATGCAAAGTAACATAGACCTAAGAAAACTTAGATTTCATTGATTGGTCAAATTGATCAGAGATCAACCCGGGAAAGGAAGGCTAAGAGGCTAAAGCTCCCTAGTGGAGTCACCAATTATGTTTTGAAGATAAATCCTCTCTGCATACAGAGGTGATCTCTATAGCCTAGAGTGGGTCTAGAAACTTGAGATACTTTCTAATGCAAATATTTCTTAGCTAATATTCAAAATGCGATAAGAAATGAGATAGAGGTACCTTTTCCTCATGTTATGCTCGATCTTGTTGATGGTGGCCTTGATCCATGATCCCTCTAGGATCGCACGTTGCTACTGGTGGCACACGAATACCTGCAGATGATCAAGAGGCAACAAAAAACGTAATATGCAATCGAATAGTAGAATAACTTTGACACATCTGCAATCGAACATTCACCATGCACACTTACGTGCTTTTTGAAGGCACATATCCATTCCTCTTTATTATTGACAGTTAGAGCCAAGGAAAATCTTCGAGAACATATGGCAATCAAGTCGATATACTGGCTCGTTGGGGCTCCTATTCCAAATGTTGTAAGGTCTAATTGGGACTTCACATTGGGGAGACCCCCTTGGTTGACATATTTCCAGCACCGTCAACAAAATGGCGCTAGAAGGAAGGCCATATGACAAGTTGTGCCCGTTGAATTTGTTTTGAATCTCATATCATAAATGGCTCTTTCCCAAATCATAATCCCAGAGTGTTTTTATAACCTGCCTCCTAGAAAACTTGTGATCTCAGAGGAACTTGTTCATGCCTTTTCTCAGTTCAAATTTAATGGTGAGGGTGGTATATTTTTATCCAGGCACATAAATAATTTTCTTGGGTTTTTTAAAATTTTCCAAATCAATGATGAATATCTTATGTTTATTCTATTCACCCTCACTCTCGAAGGTCCTATTAAGTATTAGTTTCATACCTTACCATCTTCTTCCATTCATTCTCTTCGTAATTTTACTTTAAAGGAGCTTCATTAAGATTTTGATTGATATGATTACCGAGATGTTCAAAAAATAATCAATCAAATTAGAATGGAGTCTGATGAATCAATTGAGGGTTTTTCTAATAGATTCCTTCATTTATGTTATGAGTTTCTTTAAGAAGATATGGATCGAGATTTCTGTAAGCAAAATTTTGAATACTTGGTTCAGAGTTCTTTGAATTAGTTTGAATCTAAACCTCTTTGTGTTTTTACTTCCCCAACTATTTGAATCATAATTTCATAGGAGGAACCTGTCATTCCTTTTGTTCCTTGCCCTCCTCCTTTTCCAGTCCCGATGTGGGTGCCTCCTTGTGGTGATTGTAAAATTGGGAAATATGCAAAAAAAATTCTTAATACATCTTCTCATTCTTCTTCCTCTTTTCACAATTCAAATTCAATGGAGGAAATTCTAGATTGGCTCATGAAGCCTACGGTGAAGACTAACTCCTCAATTCTGCAAGATGATGTTACTATTCATAATTTTAGTCTCAAATATGATTTGGATTTCTGTTATCCCCTATCATCTATATGCTATGACTTTTTGTACTGTTATTCTCTTGAGCAATCTGTTCCACCAGATATTTTTTTACACTCTCTTGGTTTTCGTGTTGCTGGTTCAAATTGTGATCAGATACAATGCAATCACATTACACAAGTAGAGGAGCAGGAAGGTGAATATGATTTTAATATTTCTTATATTTCCCAAAATCCTCCATGTGAGGATGATGTTATTCTATTCTTGGATGATTTTCAATCTGCTAATCTCGGTACTGAATCAAATGTAATCAACTCTTTCGATCAATTTGTAGCCTTGGGAAACAATCATTCTGATAATGATGACTCTGTTGATGCATGAGATCATGAATGCCCAATTGCATTAGATGATATTTTGGTTTCTCATGAAGATTTTAATCTAAAATATGAATCGGTTAAAGAAGATTTCCTTATTCAAACTTCCTCTTCATTTCGTTATCCCTTGTTCTCTACCATTTGTGATGCACCTACGTGCGACAGAGACACTCCATGCTCTTCAATTTATTCAATAGATTAGTTAAATTCACAATTGGAACAAGGTGGTGAGATTATCCATGATGCAAATGAAAACAATCAAATCATTTAGTACTCTTCCCATCCCTCACCATCTATTCCCTTGCATGAAGATAACTCTTCAAATCAGCTTGCGCATGAAATTTCCCTCATTCATTTATATTCGAATTTGTGATCAGAAGAATCTTTCGACTTGAGTAATATGGTTTTTGAATTTGAAGAATCTATTCAAATCAGTGATAATATTGTCTACCATCTGGTGAGCAGTGTTCTTATTTAAACCACTGGTAGAAATTTTCCTCACACCATGCACGATCTGGTTCATTCTTCAAAATGTGATTTTATAATCCTTGAAAATTCTAGGAATTTTCAGGAAATCGAGGCACTTCAAATTCCATTGATGGTTATGTCAGGATCTCGCAACTCTGGTAAGCCTCCCGAACTAAGTCGGACCTGGTTTATTTCACACAATCCTTCTCTTTGCATAGTTTCACTCAATGTAAATTTCCTTTTTAAATATGTTTGGCATTTCATATGTAATTTTTCAAACTTTCAATACTTTACTTCTGATTGGATTCAACAATCTTCTTTAGTTGATTCATCTTCATGTAAATATCTTGCATCAAACTCAGGTTTGGATATCTATCATAAGGTCATGGGATTGCACAATTAATCCTTACAAAGACTCTTTTTGGCCGAAGGGGTCATGCCTATCAGATTCATTTATTAATATCTAGCTTTTGGTTTTTCTTGCGAATTTTGTATTTTAAATATTTCCCTTAATCGCACCTAAAATCCTCTTGAGTGATAATGAATGCATGAGTTATCACGTGAATCAAATTCTTCTTCATTCACTATGTGCTGACTGGTCTCATGTGTTTTTTTTGTTGACATACCTTTTAAATTATTTTTATGATTACGATTCTTGTACAATTTGTCACCATTTACAATAAAATGGTTTGTCACATTTGGCTTGCGAGGAAGTTGGTTATATTATTTAGAGCATTCGTAGAGCTGTTCAAATTGATTTATCTTTGCCAATTACAAATTGGGAATCTGATATTTTAATCATCCCATATGATCATTATTTTGTCTTTGATGATTATCATTCAACTTATCATTTTCCCATCACAACATCTAATGACAATTTTTTTACATCATTTCATCTTTATGGTTGAACATTTCACTATTTGGATACTTGTCGAGCAATTGAGGCACTTCATATTTCGTTGATCGTTATGTCAGGTCCTCACTATCATGACATGACTACTGGATATGACCGGATCTATTTTCCCTCACAATATTGTCATAGTAATCCCTAACTCTAATTGAAAATTCATCTTCTCAAATATTTCATGGTTTTCAAGAGGATTATCATGAATTTTATGATCCAATCACTAAATGGTTGGAACAATCTTACCTGGAAATATTTGTCACAAATAAAAAGTTTCGATCTTTCCTCGTGCTTGATAGGGAGTTTAGTGCAGATGGATACATATTCGCGGGAATATTTCGAGGTTTTTTGAATGATGGTTCTCACCAAAATGGTAAGAATGTGAATTGGATGAAAATAGTGGTTGTGACACATCTCTTTTCCCACTGGAAAGACCTTCAAATTTTTGTGCAAATTTTTCAAGTTCTTATCTTTTCTGTTGCACATTACTTTATATTTGTTTTAATTGTTCATATCTTTGTGGATGCAGGTCAAGAAAAACTACGGTGGATTCACTGAAAATTTAATGATATGTGACCCCAACCTTATAGTTGTTAGGTTAGGAGTATGATTAGCTGCATCCTATTTTTCCCTCTCTTGCACTCATCATGTGCTTGCTCTCTTTACTCTCTCTGTATTTTATTATTTTTGTCTTGCATTATGCTTTGGTTTAGCCTATTTTTCTTTTGCTTTGGTTTTTCTTTCTTGTTGTATTGTGTCTTTTCTTTTTTTTCTATTAGTAAGACCTTGCATGAAGATGATTTGTTGGCTCAAAAGGGAATGCGGAAAAATAGAAAACGACTTCATGACACTGCAACATTTGGCTAACTCTTTGTCCTTCTTCCTTGTCTTGGTTACATCTTTTGGTCGATGAAGTTCTGATGGAAAATATGATCTTTGCATTAATAAATCCTTGTTTCGAACCATGACCTCCATGTCTATTATGGAAAACTCATCCCTACACTCAGATTTTTATGTTTCAATGTTTTCAGGCTTGTCCAATCAAGTAGAGAAGGACAAGGGGAAAATATAAATGAGCAAACCAATATCATAGGTCTTATATATGCTTCTCTGATGGGAAAACCTCTCATTATCTCAAAAATTCGGGATCCCTCTTCCACCCATGAAATAAATAAGTGTCTATGCACAATCGTATATAAATAAATAAAGGTGAAAGAAGAGAAAGGCTTCCTGTCCAGAGAAGTGAAGCAAGCAACTTCATTGGGGTATTGTTTAGGCTCACTGGTAGCAGAGCAATGTTTGAGTTCTTGAAGTGAGTCCACCATGGTATTGTCTAGGCCTATTTGTAATGGATCAACACAAGAGATGAAAAACTATACTCTGAAAATATAAAGCTCGTGGACTTCATTACCCTATCCTGATTCAAAACATTGTATAATCGCTAGTCTTATGTTTGTGTTTAACTGATTAAAGGTATAAATGGGTTTATATTTATGCACGGGTTAAGTGGGGAAGCCATCGTAATATCAACGATGAATCAATACTTCCTAAAGAACTAGACCCTGCACGAAAGAATTTACCAACTTGGGAAAGATGGAGTTTTACCAGCGTATCGCCAAGTGTTGTCGCTCTGAAAAACACCCTCCAAACTTTTGTGTACACTCGAATTTTGGAGTCTACCGTAGATCTTGTGATCGGTCTTTCTGTAGTCACTTCTTGGTCAACTGATACATTTGAGATCCATTCTTGGATTGGAAGTTTCGAAATCACTTGCTCACACATGCTCAATTCATAAGAAGTGTATCAACACATTATTTCACGCAAGCTTGGACAAGCATAGTACGTTCCAATCAAGAATGTGCATGTGCAATCTCCAATCCATTTCGACAGTGAATGCACACTGACAATGACAATTCCTCACATACTAGTTGTGTTTGTACTTCCATTTTGGTGAGTTTTTCAAATTGTCGCTTCCGTGCACCTTTGTTCTCGCAAGTGTTTTTTTCATGTTTTTGGTTGTCTCTTTCACTTCATTTCACTTTAATTAGTGTTTTTTTCATGTTATCTTTGCTCTGGCATGTGTTACTTTCACTGTCATTCACATATCACAAGGGTCGTTTGCATTTTAGCAATTGTTGTATTTTGCATGTTAGTTATCGCACAATGAATGTATGCTTGTTCTGGTGGTTTAAATGGGTTATCCTTGTCTTAATGAGTTGGTATAACCACGTAAACATCATTTGCGCTCATTCCAAAAGTTTTAATAATTTTCGCGCAAGTGTTTTCACGACCGTCAAAAAGTGTACCTTTAGTGTCACACTTGTCGTAAAGTTGTCGCAAACTTGTTGCATTAAGGGAAATATGTTGTTAACGTGTTCTGGAAGATCTATGTTCTTGTGTCGTTAAAGTGTTTCAAGTGTGTTATCACAGTTAAGTCATGTCATTGTTCACATCAATCTCTTTGTTCCCACACAACCAAAATTTAGAAAATTCCTGGAAACCTAGCCTCATTGAGTCCTCCTGCACTACACATTGTATATTCTCGGCCCTTAACCAGCAACTAGTGGAAGGTTAGTTGTGTGGTGGGACTTCCGTAAAACTCATTGATAATCCAATTTACTGATCAATCAGCCAAAAATAGCTAGTTCATGTAGATAATTCAATTTCGCTAGCTATGGTGGAGATTCAAAGGTAGTGTAACATTAGTTGTACACTAGTCTTGAGTCTAAACGTGTTGCATGCGATCAAATGATCAAACTTGGGCATTATGAAATCCATTTTGGTGAAATTCCTTAATAATAGGGACCTAATTTCTCAAGGAATTTCACAAGGAAATAGGGGCTCACGCAGAGGAAAAATTGACTAATTCAGGGTAATAGCTTCTCAGTGAGTAGAGAGATAGGTTATTCACTTGCAAGTTGTGCTCAGCTGATCAAAGCAATTGTAATACATCTCTATTCATAAGATTAATGCAAGCAAGCATTGGGTTATTTAGAAGATTTATTTCCCCAGAAAAAAAATAATTGTGTGCATGTGTGTTATTTCTTATTGCATGACTGAGATTATTTTTGTGAATTGTGAATTTATTTCCGTATAGGAGTAGAGTAGGTTTGTGTCTTGTGATTTTGATTAAAAATTTATAAGTAATTGCAAATATACATCATAGTTTCTACAACAATATCTAATAAGATGTGAGTTTCAAATTAACAAAATATTTCATCCATTCTCAACACATAAATAGAATTCACATACCGTGGGACCACAACAAGAATAGTATTATGATGCTCAACACATGAGTGAATTTCTTAACTTGCCCCAAAATGGCTTCTCAAAATTGTGTTTAAATATCCAATGCACCATTACATAAAATATCCATTAGATCCAATAGTGGAAATGCTAAATTTTTACTTAAATTTTGAAAGAGATGTAAAAACTTTCCACTTCTAAGGTGCTCAAAGGAGTTCAAAACTAAAATTCCTTTCTAACTAGCCATGAGGGTATATTTATACAAAATGGGGTGACCTTTCACCTCCCAAGAAATTTCAACTTCCCTCATGGCTCTTCATCTTTTGCATGAATTTTCATTTTCTCCATATTCTAGTTTTGTTTCATTTCTAATTCTGCAATTATTTTTATATATAAATTACATGAAAATCGAATTAATGAAAACAAGGCTCTTTCATGTTACTAGTTTCATAGTGACTAAGGAAGAAGCTTCAACTTACAACTCTTAAGTTAAGTAAGCATGCCATGCTTTGTACTCGGCTACAATGGACTTGTCTTTGTTGGTGATTACCATGTACATTCTAATCTCACACTCTAGAGTCTCCAACATGAAGGTTCTCATATCTATTTGTACTAAATTGAAAAGTGTGGAGAGCTTTGTGTGCAGCTTGGCCAGTTTCACCAAATGTTTTTCAATGGTGTTTTTTGTGGGTACCATATCCTTCTAAGCCACCACATGTATCCTTGAATCCATTATTGTTATGCGGATTAATCCCTCTTGCGGACAAGAGCAATCTCCCTAGTATCCTAAGGTTATCTAAAAACAAACAGACAAATGTAGACCATTTTCTCTATACCATTATGCTTAAGAATTAATAATTAACTATGGAGATATGCTCCTACCTGAAGTCCAACGCTTACTCGGTCTTCAATCCAGTCGTTCCAGAAGGTATCAATCTAGCATGTAAGATCTGCAATCAAAGACAAGCAAACAAGATCAAAAGCATCTAGAAGATATGATAATTCAAAAGCAATTATCTATCTTAGTGATCAAGGAATCCAAGAATTAAATTATTCAAAATATAGATGAACAACTCAATGAGAAAATAGAATCCATTTGTATTAAATTTGAATAAAAAGAAGAAACCTTACAACCTTGACACCTTGATGTTTGTACAGGTTCTTCTGAGGTCCCGAAAAACTGTTTTCCTCAGTTTGACAAGACTCCAACTCTCTGAACTAGCATGAAACTATAGCCATAAGTATGTAATATCTCTCATGCCAATAATTCCAAATGTGGAGAGTATAATTTCTTCAGCAATTCACCTCAAAACTACCAAGTTCTAAGTACATCAATCTACAGTCTCCAATCTACGAAGTACCCTTAAGACTGAAACATGGTCTCAATTTATAGCTGAAGGAAGGTAGTTTCAGTTCCAATAAGGAAGGGATAAAGCCCTCTCATCATGGGATTTTAGCTCCAAAAACCAAGGATAGCTCCATTTATGAAGGGATAAAGGTTCATGAATGGAAGGGGCGAAGCTCGACCAGATAGCGCTTCTAGAAGGCCCTAGCTGGGAGAATATTCGACCAGATGGGCTTATATAACTTACTTTTCTTTTTATTTTACCTTTTTCGGGGGTCCGCAGTTTTAATGAGCAGAACGTGCGGGATGTGCTGCAGGTTTTATAGCAATAAACCGCGGTACCGCAGGAAATGACTAGGAAAAGTGCAGAGTTAGGATTTTTAGGGTTTTAATAAGCTTTTTCCCAATTCCAAGACTTGATTTAGGACCTTAATAATTTTAGACCTCTAAGGGAGCAATAAATAGGTAATAGATATGATAAGAAATTCAAGGGATCTAAAGAGTGAAGTGCTTTATCATTCCGAGGATCGGGCTACAGGACATACTGGTCGAAACCTATAAAAACATTCAATGCAAACATATATATATATATATATATATATCATCGCTGAGGTAGGCATTCCCATACTCAGATGAAAACTAACTACATGTTCTGATATAGAAATTATTTTAGAATTACATTAATAGTAGACACAGTATGGATGCAACCATCTGTCATGAGTAGTCTATTATATGATAAAAACTCCACGCAGCCTGGATGGTAGAAACTAGATCCAGGGTCTTGATTTCTGCTTCTCGAACTAGTACGATTCTATCCATGCGATTAATTGTGTCGAAGTCGAACATGGTAGAAGCCACTTGATTACCAATCAGTGTGAGAGAAACCACCAATAATGACAATGGCTCTCAAAGTACTCAGTACAATCTATGAAATGTGAATTTGTGATCTGAATTCGAACACTTCACAGAGTCATTCGATCGAAGGTCAATGATGGAACCTATCGTCGAAGGCGAGAAATATGCCATTAAGGCATGCAGATCCCAAGGTACTGATAGGATTCTAGATCAACTTTCTAGATGATGAGTTGTCGTCGATAGAAAGTAATCCGTCATAGGAAATCCCATGACACGAAACCATTAGATCAAGTTTTGAAGAAATATTTGCAAGGACTGACTCAGGGATGGTCAATGTGAACGGAGACAAATGTTTGCAACGAATGGTTTATTTGAACTGTCCTCTTGAACACATAACGACACTACAGATGGTTTGGTAGCAATTGACCTAAAGCTAATACCCAGAAACCAGTTGAAGACTTTCAATGTGGTTTGATTAACTGTTAGACAAAGGATTTTCCCAACCCAGGTACAAGTGTTACAAAGTGTCCTGTTCAAGAGTGGTATACTACTTTTTGGAACAAAGTGTGACAACTGGATTCATTTTCCCTCTTTTTCCCCCACTATTTCTGGTAAGTACCTCTTTATTTTTGACAAGCTTGAGGAGGATAACATTTTCTTGTTGTGTAAGCTCATCCTTCGGATGAGTCCAACTTAGTATAAAATCAAACCCTAAGAAGGAGTGGTTCGTTCCTGTTTGTAATTGATAGGTCCTTTACTGTTAAGTTTTAACGAGTCCAGTATAGGAGAAACTCGATGTTTTTCAGTTTTAGGGAGTCAGAAGAAAAACTTAAGAAAAATCCGTGGGTATATTTTTTCGTAAACTTAGTCTCTCAAGCCTGAAAAAGGATAAAATAATGTAGGAGAGAACTCTATTGACCATGATTATTCAATGTATACCTTTTTCATAAATATTCCATTTCAGTCTAGAAAAGGGGTAAACTTATACTGAAAGGACGACTGTTCATTTCCTTTAACGAATTCGAATAGTCAAGTACTCGGCAATCTTTTCATGTTTAGAGAGTCTGAAAAGGGCTTAAAAGAGAACTCCAAGGTTTCTCTTTTTCGTAATTTTACAGAGCCTGAAAAAGTTATAAAGGTATACTCAATGGTTTCGCTTTTTCGTAAGTTTTAACGAGTTCGAAAAAGTGATAAAAATTATACTCATTTGGCCGACTTTCAATTTAATTTATGAGCAGGAAAAGATGAAAGAACTCGGTGTTTTCATGTGTTTTACGAGAATGAAAGATAGCAAAATAATTTCGGGATTTTCATGAGTTTAATGAGTCTTGAAAATAATAACCGAAATGGAGTCAAGATAGGTTTCATTTTTATACAAGTTTGAAACATAGGAAAAATTATGCTTGAAAGTGGTTTCATTTTTACACAAGCTTGAAACGTAGGAAAACTATGCTTGAGAGTGGTTTCATTTTTACACAAGCTTGAAACATTGGAAAATTGTGCTTGAGAGTGGTTTCATTTTTGCACAAGCTTGAAACAGAGAAAAACTTTGCTTGAGATAGTTTTTTGAATGCCCCCTAAGCGTAACTTGCTAGAGCGCATGCCCCCCAAGCTTCATTTCATTCAACTAAGTAGATAGCTGGATGGAATGAAGGTTCATTTACGAGATCAAATGAAAGACTCGACTTGACTTTAACGAGATCTAATCAAAGACTTGACTCAATTAGGAGAGGATTTGTTTCATTTTTTAATGAGCTTGACACAAGAAAAGAACTTTGCTCATCTACATGTTTTATTTTTTAACGAGGTTGACACAGTAAAAGAAACTATCCTCATGGTGACCTGTTTCATTTTTTAACAAGGTTGGCATAGGAAAAGAACTATCCTCATAAGGGTCTGTTTCATTTTTTAATGAGGTTAGCACAGGAAAAGAACTATCCTCATGATGAACTGATTCATTTTTAATGAGGTTGACATAGTAAAAGGAACTATTGTCATGGTATCTGTTTCATTTTTCAACGAGGTTGACACAGTTAAAGAACTATCCTCATTGCCTTGTCATGACTTCCAGCTGGAATGAACACATGTCAAGGAAAAATCCTTGATCATGGCTTCCATGAGGTCTTCATCAGATGGAAGAACAGTTCTCTGGAAGAAACACATGTCAAGGGACTCAATAGGGATAAGAACATTGCGTTCAAATAATCCCATAGAGTTTTCCATGTTAATTACCAGATCTAAGTCAAAGGAAGTTGAGCGAACAGTGAGAGGATCACTTGCATCGGTAACTGAAAACATGGGACTGATTGCCACATAATTAACCCGTGACGGGGTAGATGCCACTTCCGTATAAGGAACATTTAGGGGTGTCAGATTATTGGTAGTCGAATCAAGACTAGCGAATGAAAGTTGGTCAACAGTCACAATGTTTCCATTGTGAGGGAAATACATCACACGAAAGAGTGTCGATACGACAGCTTTCATTGCATAGACATAGTCTTGACCGAGGATCAAATTGAAATCTAAGGGGCCTCAGACTACCATAAGATCAATACAGACAGTTTTACCTTCCAAGGTAATAGGAAACTTAGGAAGGATCCCTAAAGGTTCACTAATGGTTTTGTTAAAAGCTGACAGATTCTATGTAACATGCACAAGCTGAGGGGAACCCAAAGCTTGCCAAGAAGTTGAGGATAAAATACTAATAGAAGCACCTTCATCTATATTTTTGTGACTCACATTCTTACCACAAACCTTCACAATGATTTGGAAAGGAATGGAGGAAGGAAGATGAGGTTCTTTCAATCTATTCCAATCAAAGTGAAAGATCTCAGTACTTGGAGGGGGTTCTAAAGAAACAGGTGAAATGCCCCCTGGCATAGAAGAATCTGATGTAACAAGAAGAACCTGAGAAGTATGAATTTCACTCTCTTTAGGGAGAGTGGGATCGACCGAATGTGAAATCAAGTCAACCACTTGATCAACTAATGGATCATCAAATTTAGTGATATCAGTTTCACTCTTTAATGGAAGAGTGGGATTAAATGTACTTGGAATTAGATCAATCACTCTGCTAGTTGACGGTAGGTTGGGAGAAAGGTTACGGTAACTAGTTGGAAGTTTTTGATGTGGAACAGTAAGGTTTTCCAACAATTTTGAGGCTTCATCCATGTGAGGGAAAATGTGAGTTTGATGACTCCCTTTGCATAACCTACAAGGAAACCTAACTTTACCCTTTTTCCCAGGAACCTGGCCATCATTGGTTGATGGATCAACGGTAAGTTGATGAGAATTTTCTAACCATACTTCCAAGACCTTAGGAATACCAAGACAATTGATAAGGAAGTGGTCACCCTTACAAAGCTTGCAAGGGTATTTTGGTTTACGATGCATGTTGGAGGTTTCATCAACACTACTAACATTGATAGCCATGGTTGGTTGGTTGACATCTTTCTTATCTTGCTTCTTCTTCTTCTTCTTAGCCACCTGGTTACTAGCATCAAGGCTTTTACCAAACGAAGAGGAAGAAAGGGAGGAAGACATGTTGGGCGAAGAAGGTAAAGGGTCAACATGAGGTTGGTGATGTTGAGATGGTGAACTCTGTTGAGGTGAAGCATCCGGTTTAGGGGGAACAATTTTAGTATTCGGGGCCAACGAAGTTGAAAATAACCATACCGGTAAACCTATTGTAAATCCAGGTAATGACAATGTAGCCATATAAGGAGGACCAACATTTCCAAAGCAAGGAAAATTACTAGGATTCTCATTAAGAGGGGTTCCTTGGTTGATAAATTCTGGAACTGTTGCCATTAGATTCAACTTCATTTTATTAACAATTTAACAATATTCACAATTCACAATTCACACCTAACAATTAAAATTCACAATTCACACCTAATGTCTCTAAAAAGTAAAAACAAACAAATGAACACGTGCTAACAAATCTAGGAGTCAAACCACACACAAACAGTAGATTCCCACACTAAAAACACTATTTGGTGATGAAATCCAACATCGTAGAATTTTAATGCAGAAATGGCGGTTCGAACAGTTACCTCGACAACCTGCTTAATGAAATAGACCAGTGCAAGTTTCTCCACTTAAACCATCTCGAGTGAAGAGAACCCTTCGGAGAGTCCAAGTGAGTCTAGTTGACGTCTGTTCCAGGTACAGTGGGACCTTCCCTCCACCGTCACCTTGGGAAAGAATCCTAAAGTATATAGCCACTAAGGTCACCAATGGGAACAAATATTCCTGGGGGAACAATCTACGATCCGACATACATGCCAAGGAAGAGTAACAAGCTCAATCCCCTTGAAGGCTCCTTGACATAATCCAAGGTTTACCAACAAGAGACCCCAGGCTCCTCGACAATGGTCTATCCGAGGTTTACCATTTTTAATACGTGCACATCTGCTATCTTTCCCAGTGAGATAGGTATGATTACCTCATTGGTTACGACATGATCTCGTACTTGACTCTTTTAAGAAGAGCTTCCCAGAGCACAGTTGCAACAATTGGAATTTTTCCTACCGCAAGATGCTACTGTTTTTTTAGTTGCTTTGGAAAATTAACTAATCCCTATTCCAAAGCACTAATCCTGAGCTAGATTGGTGGAAAGAGCCCTAAAAATGTAAAAATTTCTAGATGAATTTTATTAAGTGTTGTGTTATTTGGTTGTTATTACTCAAAGGGTAAATGGATATGACACCAATGGTGTTATGACCTAACCCGAAACTGAATTCAATCGAATATGATAATTTAATATTTCACTTTGATGAACCCTAAATAAAGTAAGGAGAGAGGTTCCATTCACTTCCAACAATGCAAAGATTTCTAAATAAGAGAAAATATAACAAATTCTCTAATGCACTAATTTCAGCAAGAAAAACTAATGCTAATCAATTCAGATTTTTTATTTTTATGTTTTTAAAACAAGCATAAAAACATGTAAATTCAAATCAAAGAAACTGATCTAAATCTACGATTGATTTTTCCATAATGTAAACTATGCAGTTGTAACCCATGCACAATTCACTTGAAACGTATGCAGATGTAATCTATGCACGTCTTTCATTCATATTCTGAAAATGAGAATTCTAACTATGCAAATGTAATCTATGCAAGAGAATTATCAGACACAAGATGATTCCAATGTAATCTAAAGAACCAATCAAGTGTAAGTAAATAAAATTGGGTGAGATTTTCAAAGATAAAAAATAAAAACACTCAAAGGAAATTAACACTCAGACACAATTTAGCACAATTTAAAACTCAGACATAATTTAAAAGATGCAAAATTGTTAAGAGACTGAGACAAACCTCGAAGTAATGACCAAAGGAAATCAAATTAAGAATTTCTCAAAAATAAACTCAAAACACCCAATTAACTTAACAAAGACTGATGAGACTGTAAAAGTTGCTGAAAGAAAATCACACACAAGGCTTTTGACAGTCAAAACAAGTTTGGGCAAACACTGAGAATCTAGTAGTCTGGTTCAAGAAAAGAGAATATTTAATTTTTCAAAAAATTTCCTCAAGTCTACAGGTTTTAATACAAAAAAGTGTGGTACCGCACTGTTTTTACATTAAAACTGCGGAGGTTACCACATTGTTTTTAAACAAAAATTGCGGAGGCCAGAAAACATATAAAAAAATAAAAATTCATATCTGCTTTTCAGGGATTCTAAGAAATAATTTACCCAACCCAGTGTGGACTAATAAAAATCAGAAAAACTCTTCAAAAGTCAAACTCAAAAATAGAAAATAAAACTAAGTTCATTTTCCCTAGCGGAGCCGCCATTTTGTTATGCGGATTAATCCCTCTTGCGAACAAGAGCGATCTCCCTAGTATCTTAAGGATATCTAGAAACAAATAGACAAATGTAGACCATTTTCTCTAGACCATTATGTTTAAGAATTAATAATTAACTATGGAGAGATGCTCCTACCTAAAGTCCAACGCTTACTCGGTCTTCAATCCAGTCGTTCCAGAAGGTATCGATCCAGCATGTAAGATCTGCAATCAAAGACAAGCAAACAAGATCAAAAGCATCTAGAAGATATGATAATTCAAAAGCAATAATCTATCTTAGTGACCAAGGAATCCAAGAATTAAATTATTCAAAAGATAGATGAACAACTCAATGAGAAAATAGAATCCATTTGTATTAACTTTGAATAAAAAGAAGAAACCTTACAACCTTGACGCCTTGATGTTTGTACAGATTCTTCCGGGGTCCCGAACAACCGTTTTCCTCAGTTTGACAAGACTCCAACTCTCTGAATTAGCATGAAACTATGGCCATGATTATGTAATCTCTCTCATGCCAATGATGCCAAATGTGGAGAGTATAATTTCTTCAGCAATTCACCTCAAAACTACCAAGTTCTAAGTACAACAATCTACAGTCTCCAATCTACGAAGTACCCTTGAGATTGAAACATGGTCTCAATTTATATTTGAAGGAAGGTAGTTTCAGTTCCAATAAGGAAGGGATAAATCCCTCTCATCATGGGATTTTAGCTCCAAAAACCAAGGGATAACTCCATTTATTAAGGGATAAAGGTTCATGAATGGAAGGGGCGAAGCTCGACTAGATAGCGCTTCTAGAAGGCCCTAGGTGGGAGAATATTCGACTAGTTGGGCTTCTAGAACTTACTTTTCTTTTTATTTTACCTTTTACGGGGGTTCGCAGTTTTAATGAGCAAAACGTTCGGGATGTGCCATAGGTTTTATAGCAATAAACCGCGGTATCGCAGGAAATGACTAGGAAAAGTGCGAAGTTAGGATTTTTAAGGTTTTAATAAGATTTTTCCCAATTCCAAGACTTGATTTAGGAACTTTATAATTTTGGACCTCTGAGGGAGCAATAAATAGGTAATGATAAACCCATATAGATAGCTAAATGTCATGGTGACAAATTTTAGTGTAACAATAATCCCTTGAATTTCTTATCATATCTATTGTTCTAGTCTTTCTATTCTCGGTGCTTTGATGGATGTTATTTTGTGAGATTTGGAAAGGGATGTTGATGTGATATGAAGTTGTTGATAGTTTTTCAGTGTCCTAGCTATGCCTCTTCCCAAATTTTATTGTGATTGCATAGACATCCTCACTTCCATCTTGTCCCATTATTTTCCCATTATACTTTTCCTTAATAATTCGTTTGGCGCATTAGGGTATTTTGTACCCCATTGATGCATGAAATCTATTGCATTTATCACCTATATTGATAATGCACCGTTTCCTTTGAGTTCTATATCTGATAATGAATAATGATCATTTCCTCGTGAAACTATTTCATACATTCTCTAGCACTTATATTTCTTCCAATGTAGTTTCCTAGATTTCCATGTATAATTTTTCATTTTCTTGCTGAGAAATGGCTAAGTTATTTTTCATTTCTTTCACTTCATTCATAAAATTCTCAACGTTCTTCTATATGGAAGTAGTGAAGGTGATTCCTATAAAGCTATAGTTATAGGGTTGTGTGTAGTATCCATTACTATCTCTCGTTCCCTAGTGATTGAGATCAACTTGGTAGGTTCACTAGCGAACTATTTACACCTATCTTGATAAATTCTATTTTTTACATGGTCAAATATGATACTTAAAATATATAGCACTATAACTTCCTTTTCTTGTTGAGATTCAACAAGATGATGATCCTAGTGAAAATTAAGCACCTACACTAGGTGGGGCCCGCAGGATATTTTTAGGTGATATCTCTATTTTTAGAATTTGGATCAAAGTCTATTTTTAGTAGTAATCTATTTATATATGGTTGAGTAAATTATATGGATGGATGGGCGTCTATTTTTAGAACGCATGTGCGAAGACCGTTCGTTGATCGCATGTCTAAAAATAGAATGCATGTCGATTATTATTATCTCTTAACAATAATTAGACAATAAATAATAATCTATTCTCTTGAAGCACTTGATTTCAGTTAACTGATGTGGAAAACCGCTTGATCAAGGAATTTCGAGTCGTTATTAGACATGTGTGGACTTCGTTGTAACTGAGTGATACAAAGTTGTAATAGAGTTGGATGTGTAGTTATGTGAGTTGTAAAGTAGTTTAACTCAGTTGTGTTAGTTGTAACTAGTTGTAACTAATGATACACTAGTGAGAGATTAGTGAATTAAATATTAAATTAATTCACATGGAGTGATCTCACATGCAACTAAATATTTACTATTGTTAACTACATGCATGTCAGATCAAGTGGAGACCCAGTTGAGATATAGGTGAAAGGGACAATTTGACTATCAGTTGTGACTATAGTGGGTGCACACTTGCAACCAAACACACATTGGAGATGCCAATGAGGATTTTGAAGTCAAGGCAAGGCAATATCGAATTCATTTAGGGATTCTGATTAGCAGGGATTGCGGAGTGGAGGCAGGCTGTCAGAAGGCAGTAAATTGGTGCATGTTTATGCCAATTTTTGTATGATAGTGTGAGACGATTGTATATTGCACTGAGAGCTCTTGGAGTAGAGTTTTTTATGATATTGTTTCATGATCCATGATATATACATAATATATTATAGTGGGGTTTTTAGTTTTATGCTTTCCCGGTAAAAACATATGTGTTATGTGTGATTGATCTTTCTTCATGTGTTTGCAATTGGCGATTAGGTTTCCGCAAAGATTTAAGTAAAAGGATTATGTATTTAGCAGTGGCATATAATTGTTAGATCAGGAGAATCCGGCAATAAATAATTGTATTAAAATTTATACATGGTATCAAAGCAAAGAATATTGCAATATTGAAGCAGTAGTTGAGTTTGTTTGTGGAAACAATTCGAATTTGCTGCAAGAATTTCTTGGTGCGATAGTTGAGTAAACATCGAAATGGATTTCAAAGGTTTGCGGTTAGAGTATGCACTTGAGGGAACCTCGAACTAAATTGCATGGAAGGATAGGATGGAGGACGTGCTTGAAGATAATGGCTTGAAGGAATTCATCGACAGTGATGTTCCCAAACCCACTTAGAAGGATGTTGCATTACTTAATGCCTGGCAAAAGAAAGTAGCGAAGACGAGAAGGATTTTGTTGGAATGTGTGCGAGACCATATTGTCTCAAGCCTTCATGGGAAATCCACTCCATTTGAAATGTGGAAGGATTTGACGGATCTTTTCCAAAGTAGCAGCGACCATAGGAATTTGGCATTGAAGGATAAACTCAGAAAGATCAAGATGGAGAAGGGCGACAATATTCCTAAGTATCTCACAAAGTTTGTCCAATGTTAGAATGAACTGGGGAGTGTGGGAATCACAGTTGTTGATGATGATTTGGTGAGTTTGGCTCTCTTGGGAATTCCTAATATTTGGCACAGTTATCAAGAATTTGTCAATGGACGGGAAAAACTGCTAGATTGGGAACGACTGTGGTTGGATCTAGTGCAGGAGGAGTTTAGGCAGAACACCAGAGATGGATCTTAATCAAATCATGATGATGAAGAGTATTTTGCTTTGGCTACCAAAGCAGGGAAAGGGAAAGGGAAGAAATTCCACTCAAAATCCGAGGATAAAGGCAAGAAGTTGGATTTGTCCAAGGTGAAGTGTTTTCACTGTCATTGTTGAGCCCCAAAGATGTCCTTTCCCTTCACCAAATTTCACTTCATTTCCTTTGTCCCTTATCAATTACAGGCTTGAATGGTCAATAGGATTGATTAAAGTCACTTTAGGAATGTATACGATGACTGACTTGCTATATTTTCATGGTTGTGTTGTTGTAGTAATTTTTGCTCTCTACGAAGTCTAATCAAGAAGCTACAGGTGGTTATGCACGTGGAAGAGATCAAAGCCAAGAAGCAGATTCCTACCAGGACAGGGACTCTACAGATGTCTCCAACAAAGTACGAGGCTTCCATAAGAGTTCTAATTTGATTTTGATTGAAAAAGACACTTGTTCCTATTTCTTATCAAGGGTAGTTATGTATTTCTTTTATAAGAATGACTTGGAAGACCGAGAGACAACTAGCTAGATTGGTGTTTTGTTGCTAGATCTCAAAAGACCGTAATACTCTGTTTTTGAAATAATTTTCCTTTAATGAAAGAAGTACCGCTTTATTGCAAGATCTGAGGCAATATTGAGGAGATTTGTATGCTAATCCAGTGGTAGAGGGTCCCTACTACCCGAGAAGCTCTGTGCACATTGTTTAGATACGCAACTTTAGCCTTGTTGCATTCCTAGCTTAAGAAATTTTCTGAACTTTGTGTTTTATACTCACTTGCATTGGATGCTACAGCTAGTCTTATTCTTATGAGTTTTTCCAAAATATCACTAACATTGAAGGAGATATAACTGTAGTATTCTAGGAATTAGTTGCATTTTTCTGAACTTTACGTTTTTGTGCTCAAGTACATCAATTGTTACAGCTAGTCTTGTTCTTACGAATTATTCCAAAACATCACTAACACTGAATGAGACTTAGCTGTGGTGTTTTAGAGCTTAGTTGCGTTTTTTGAACTTTATGTTTTTATGCTCATTTACATCACATGTTACAGCCATTCTTGTTCTATGAATTGTTCCAAAATACTACTAACACCGAATGAGACAAAGATGTAGTATTTCAATGATTAGTTGCATTTTAGTTTAGTTGTAAAAATCCAGAGGTTAATGGCACTCTAGTTCAATTTTTTTCACTATATTTCAAGTTTTAATTATTGCATTCTAGTTCATTCTTATCCACTGTATTTTTAGTTTTATTATTCAGTTGTATTCTAGTTGTTAAGTTAGATTTGATGGCCTTCATTATTTACAAAACCACTCCTGTTCTTAATTTCTACTAATACATCATCATCATAGGAACAAGAATTGGTAATGTCATTTTGAAGTCTTGTTTGTTCTACAACTTCTCATAATTTCACAAATTACCTCTTTTCCAAAGCTATTCCAAAAGATTTCTAATTCTTGAATGAGGTTTAACAGTGATATTTTGAGTTGTGGAATGGATTAATTTCGGTGTCATAGGTTAATTTAGAGTATAATTATTCACTAGGTTGTAGACTATCTTTTTTCCAAATGTGTTCCAACAAATTTCTAGCCATGGATGAGATTTTCTTTGTGATATTGTAGATTTTTGTTTACTTAGAAGAACCTCATTACATTAAACTTATCCTTTTCTCAAATTATTCCAACATATTTCTAATGAATGAATTGGACTGAGTTCATGTTATGAGTTATTGAGTTCATGCTATGAGTTATTTTTCTTGTTAAAGTTTTGCATTTTCTGTTCTCAAGTGCCATACATAGTTTAAAATAGGTTTTGCTCTGTTTTAGTGTGACCAACAACTTCTCTTTACCAACACTTAGTTATTTTCCTCTTAGAATAAAAACACAAAACCAAAAACATTGGAAAAACACTAAACACAACGTAGTGAGAAACATATACCTAGGCACATATAGTGCACTTCACTTCAACAGTTTACTAACCGTGGTTGACAATTTATGTCATCAATTTAGGAACACTAAGTTGAGTAGACATTTTGGCGCCGTTGCCGGGGAAGTGTAACTAGGTAGCCTTGTTTCTTACCTCCCAAAAACAATGACATGCGTAGAGAAAGAGACTCAAGGGGTAGATTCATAAGAAGCAGAAGCTTGATTCCTAGAACACCACTTGTTTCACCAAGACCAAGAGCCAACACACCTCCAACTCAAACCCACATTCCATCCTTTACTGATCCTAGACTTCCAGAGGACTTAAGATCAGATATTCCATTAGAAAGACCTTCCACTTTACCCACTGAACCTGTCTTAGAAGAAGATTCAGGAACCCCTGCTAGGGACATAAACTTTTCAACTTCCACAGAAGAATCAACTATGGTAGAAGAAGGGGGAGGAGGAGTTTTTAATGGAGAACACACACTATTTGGAGGGGGTAGAGGTAGAGGTATAGGAGAAGGAGGTAGAGGTGCAGAAGGAGAAGGAGGCAGAGGAAGAGGTAGAAGAGAAATGGGAAGCTCTTTTGGGTTTCCTACAGTAGATGAAGAAACCAATGCAACTATGAAAAACATTTCACCCTCTGTCCTTCCAAACTTTTATGGACTCAAAACTGAAGACCCTGAAACCTTCCTATTTGAATTTGAAGTCCTATGTAGAACCTATGACTACTTACAAGATGCTCAAAAACTTAAACTATTCCCTTCAACATTGAAAGGAGCAGCATTAAAATGGTTTATGAGTTTGATCAACAGTTCTATTAGGATATGGGAAGACATGAAACAAACATTTCTAGAGAGGTATTTGGATTACTGTATGCCAGTCAACCATAAGGAGGAAGTGTTTAAAATGTTACAAAAAGAGGATGAAAATTTGGAAGATTTGTTGGAGAGGTTTAACTATAACATCAAAAGGGAAAAAATGGAAAACTTAGATCAAGACACTTTGAAAGCTCTCTTATTGAAGACAATTAGGGATGAATGGTTAGATATCCTTAACATGATGGGAAAAGGGGATATATCTCAGCTCACATTACCTGAAATAGCTGAATTATGTATCAACCTTTCGAGAGGGAAATCTAAAACTGTAAAAGGACCAAGAGACCCTGCTCTTGCAAGGGAAAGTAAATCTGCTTCTGGGATAGTAAGTAGGGCAGAAATAGGACATATGCTTGATGAATTCAAATCTGATATTTTGGGGAGTCTTAGTGAACAAATAGACACCCTTAAGTTACAAAACAAGCAAAAAACTGAATCTGATGCCTTAGCATTTTTTTGTCCCAAATGTAGAAAGAAACGTGCCTTGAGAGAGTGCCCTTTGGATACAAAATTAGTAGAAACCAGTGTAATTTGTTCAGAAAAACATGAGACCAAGAGTTGTCCTTCACTTCCTGGTCTTAAAGATGTCAACGGCAACGGCGCCAAAATGTCTGCTCAACTTAGTGTTCCTAAATTGATGTCATAAATTGTCAACCAGGGCTAGTAACTGTTGAAGTGAAGTGCACTATATGTGCCTAGGTATTTGTTTCTCACTACGTTGTGTTTAGTGTTTTTCCAATGTTTTTGATTTTGTGTTTTTATTCTAAGAGGAAAAGAACTAAGTGTTGGTAAAGAGAAGTTGTTGGTCACACTAAAACATAGCAAAACCTATTCTAAACTATGTATGGCACTTAAGAACAGAAAATGAAAAACTTTAACAAGAAAAATAACTCATAACATGAATTCAATAACTCATAACATGAACTCATTCCAATTCATTCATTAGAAATATGTTGGAATAACTTGAGAAAAGGACAAGTTTAATGCAATGAGGTTCTTCTAAGTAAACAACATTCTACAATATAATAGAGAAAATCCCATCCATGGCTAGAAATTTGTTGGAACACATTTGGAAAAGATAGTCTGCAACATAGTGAGTGACTCTATTCTAAATTATCCTATGACACTGAAATTAATCCATTATAAAACTTAAAATATCACTGTTAAACCTCATTCAAGAATTAGAAATATTTTGGAATAGCTTTAGAAAGAGGCAGTTTGTGAAATTATGAGAAGTTGCAGAACAGTCAAGACTTCAAAATGACATTACCAATTCTTGTTCCTATGATGATGATGTATTGGTAGAAATTAAGAACAGGAGTGGTTTGTAAATAGTGAAGGCCATCAAGTCTAACTTAACAACTAGAATACAACTGACTAATAAAACTAAAAATAAAATGGATAAAAATGAACTAGAATGAAATCATTAAAACTTGAAATACAGTGAATAGAATTGAACTAGAGTGCCATTAATCTTCGGAGTTTTACAACTAAACTAAAATGCAACTAATCACTGAAATACTACAGTTCTGTCTCATTCGGTGTTAGTGGTATTTTGGAACAATTCATAGAAAAAGACTGGCTGTAACATGTGATGTAAATGAGCATAAAAACACAAAGTTCAAAAAAACGCAACTAAGCTCTAAAACACCACAACTATATCTCATTCAATGTTAGTGATATTTTGGAATAATTCGTAAGAACAAGACTAGCTATAAAAATTGATGTAATTGAGCACAAAAATGTAAAGTTAAGAAAAATGCAACTAATTCCTAAAATACTACAGTTATATCTCATTCAATGTTAGTGATATTTTGGAAGAATACGTAAGAATAAGACTGGCTGTAGCATCTAATGCAAGTGAGTATAAAACACAAAGTTCAGAAAATTGGTTAAGCTAGGAATGCAACAAGGCTAAAGTTACTTATCTAAACAATGTGCACAGAGCTTCTTGGGTAGTAGGGGCCCTCTACCACCGAATTAGCATACAAATCTCCTCAAGATTGCCTCAGATCTTGCAATAAATTGGTACTTCTTTCATTAAAGGAAAAGTATTTCAAAAACAGAGTATTACGGTCTTTTGAGATCTAGCAACAAAACATCAATATAGCTAGATGTCTCTCGGTCTCTCGAGTCATTCTTATAAAGGAAATATATAACTACCCTTGAGAAGAAATAGGAACAAGTGTCTTTTTCAATCAAAATCAAATTAGAACTCTTGTGGAAGCCTCGTACTTTGTTGGAGACATCTGTAGAGTCCCTGTCCTCGTAGGAATCTTCTTCTTAGCTTTGATCTCTTCCACGTGCATAACCACCTATAGATTCTTGCTCAGACTTCGTAGAGAGCAATAAATGATGTGGGAGTGTTGTGGAATTCAACCATATGCGTTTTTCCTTGAAGTGACACCTGTAACATGAGAACATGAAGATGGGCTATGGAGAATAGGCGACTGCTGCTGCAGAAGCCACATTTTAAAGGAGTCTAGTCAAAAATTACTACAACAACAAAACCATGAAAACCTTCTGGTGTCCAATTCAGGGATACATTCCTAAAGCAGACTTTAATCAATCCTATTGACCATTCAAGCCTGTAATTGATAAGGGACAAAGGAAATGAAGTGAAATTTGGTGAAGGGAAAGGACATCTTTGGGGCTCAACATACCCCCACTGCAAAGTTTTTGTATGTCATACACTATCACACATTTTCATTTCATTTCCACCCACATATACTTCTCAACCAATTATTGTTGCAACATGATCCAAAAGATTATATGCCTTGCAAATGATCAATTCATTGATGAAGTAATTGATTCTAAATGTTTTCATGAAATTTGATGCAACAAAGAAAATAAAGCATTGTTACACAAGAACCATTGCTAAAAAAAAAACCGGTTGTCACACAAGAACCAACCATAAAAAAAAATTTGCAATCAAATGTATTATACTTTGCCAAAATAAAATATTATAAAGCAAAGTTTGGAACGAATCAATATGATTCAAAACTCAAAAAAGATCAACTCATGAACAAATGAATCATTGCAATAGTTGCATGAGGACATGCAACAACTTCAGTTGGGGGGTATGTTGAGTCTCAAAAGTGTTTTCCATATTCATACATATTTCCATTATGTCATTACCATTTAGCTCTCATTTCACAACTATCTGACCTAAAACCCTACATCAAGTAACCATTTTCATAAATATATGGGTTAGGATCCTTGTCTTCCAAACTTATTTATTTTATGTGTTTAAAGTGAATTTATGATTAGAAACTAGAAAATTAACATAGTTTCATATATCTATATATGTGTTATGAGTTTTGTGACATGTTGCAACGACGCCAAAATGTCTTCTCAACTTAGTGTTCCTAAATTGATGTCATAAATTGTCAACTAGGGCTAGTAAACTGTTGAAGTGAAGTGCACTGTATGTGCCTAGGTATCTGCTTCTCACTACGTTGTGTTTAGTGTTTTTTTCCAATGTTTTTGATTTTGTGTTTTTATCCTAAGAGGAAAAGAACTAAGTGTTGGTAAAGAGAAGTTGTTGGTCACACTAAAACAGAGCAAAGCCTATTCTAAACTATGTATGGCACTTGACAATAGAAAATGCAATACTTTAACAAGAAAAATATCTCATAGCATGAAATCAATAACTCATAACATGAACTCAGTCCAATTCATTCATTAGAAATATGTTGGAATAATTTGAGAAAAGGATAAGTTTAATGTAATGAGGTTATTCTAAGTAAACAAAAATCTACAATATCACAGAGAAAATCTCATCCATGGCTAGAAATTTGTTGGAACACATTTGGAAAAAGATAGTCTGCAACTTAGTGAAGAATTCTACTCTAAATTAACCTATGACATCGAAATTAATCCATTCCACAACTCAAAATATCACTGTTTAAACCTCATTCAAGAATTAGAAATCTTTTGGAATAGCTTTGGAAGAGAGGCAGTTTGTGAAATTATGAGAAGTTGCAGAACAGTCAAGACTTCAAAATGACATTACCAATTCTTGTTCCTATGATGATGATGTATTAGTAGAAATTAAGAATAGGAGTGGTTTGTAAATAATGAAGGCCATCACGTCTAACTTAACAACTAGAATACAACTGACTAATAAAACTAAAAATACAATGAATAAAAACTGAACTAGAATGCAATCATTCAAACTTGAAATACAGTGAACAGAATTGAACTAGAATGCCATTAACCTCCGGAGTTTTACAACTAAACTAAAATGAAACTAATTACTGAAATACTACAGCTCTGTCTCATTCGGTGTTAGTGGTATTTTGGAACAATTTATCGAACAAGACTGGCTGTAACATGTGATGTAAATGAGCATAAAAACATGAAGTTCAAAAAAACACAACTAAGCTCTAAAACACCACAGCTAAGTCGCATTCAGTGTTAGTGATATTTTGGAATAACTCGTAAGAACAAGACTAGTTGTAACAATTGATGTAATTGAGCACAAAAACGTAAAGTTCAGAAAAATGCAACTAATTCCTAAAATACTACAGTTATATCTCATTCAATATTAGTGATATTTTTGGAATAATTCGTAAGAACGAGACTAGACTGTAGCATCCAATGCAAGTGAGTATAAAGCACAAAGTTCAGAAAATTGCTTAAGCTAGGAATGCAACAAGGCTAAAGTTACTTATCTAAACAATGTGCACAGAGCTTCTCGGATAGTAGGGGCCCTCTACCACCGGATTAGTGTACAAATCTCCTCAAGATTTCCTCATATCTTGCAATAAAGCGGTACTTCTTTCATTAAAGGAAAATTATTTCAAAAACAGAGTATTACGGTCTTTTGAGATCTAGCAACAAAACATCAATCTAGCTAGCTGTCTCTCGGTCTTCCAAGTCATTCTTATAAAAGAAATACATAACTAACCTTGAGAATAAATAGGAGCAAGTGTCTTTTTCAATCAAAATCAAATTAGAACTCTTATGGAAGCCTCGTACTTTGTTGGAGACATCTGTAGAGTCCCTGTCTTGGTAGGAATCTGCTTCTTGGCTTTGATCTCTTCCACGTGCATAACCACCTGTAGCTTCTTGCTCAGACTTCGTAGAGAGCAATAAATGATGTGGGAGTGTTGTGGATTTCAACCATATGCATTTTTTCTTGAAGTGACACCTGTAACCTGTGAGAACATGAAGATAGCTGCGGAATAGGCGACTGGCTACAGAATGGATGCATTCTGTAGCTGATTCTAGTCAAAAATTACTACAACAATAAAACCATGAAAATATAGAAAGTCAGTCATTGTATACATTCCTAAAGTGACTTTAATCAATCCTATTGACCATTTAAGCCTGTAATTGATAAGGGACAAAGGAAATGAAGTGAAACTATATAATCAACCCCCACCAAATTGGAATTCTTGGCAGCAACCTTGGCCCCAATTTCAAAATCAATCTCAAACTTGGGCACAAGGAGCACAAAATCTCTATGGAAGATACTCTCAGTACTATCAGTATCCACCATCCTATCCACCATATCCACATTTCCCTCCTCGACAAAATCCTCAACAAAATCCTCAAAATCCACCACTTCCATTACCATATCCTCAGAAAAAAAAATCAGTTGCCTGCCCAACCCATACCAAACCCCCGCAATAAAAATCCTCAGAATACATACATGATACAAGGCCAACAGTTTCCAACTTATTTGATTACTCCTTTAGACCTTAGTGATGTTCAACTTAGGTCTGGAAGAATACTTGAAAAGAATAAACCTTCTGTAATCATACAAGAGCAAAACAACTCTGAGGAAGATTCTCTACTGGTGAATAAAAGTCTTGAAGAGAACACACCTTTCCAAGACCTAAACATTGAAAAATAAAAACAAAAAGAACCAATAATTTCAACTCCTATTTTAGAACAGCCATCAACATCCACTTCTACACCTCCCTTTCCAGAAAGATTAGAAATTGATAGAGGTGTAGAAAAACAAATTATGGTGCCTAATTATGATTTCCTAGATGAGCTGAGAAATGTTTGTATTAAGATTTCATTATTGCAAGCTATCAAGGAAATTCCAATCTTAGTAAAGACAATAAAGGAGTTGAGCATGAAGAAAACAGGAAAAATAATAAGAGAGACAAAGAAAATTCAACTGGCAGGAAAAATAGCAGATATCATGATGGGTAAGATTGTTATTCCAAAGTATCTAGACCCAGGAAATCCAGTTGTCAAAATACACATCAATGGAACGGAGATCCAAAACACACTTATTGATTTAGGAGCAGCAATCAATATCACGAGTAGACAAATCATGGATAAACTGAAACTTCCTAATCTTCTTTTTACACCCACATTATTACAATTAGCAGACAGATCTGTGATTAAACCTGATGGGATAATAGAAGACATTCCAGTGTCCCTAGATTCTTGGGAGTATCCTGTGGATTTTATGATCCTAACTCCTAAGAGCAATCTAGGAGGGCATCCTATTATATTAGGAAGACCTTGGTTAGCTACAGCTGATGCTTTCATTAGTTGTAGATCCAGTGATATGTACATCTCTGGTGGTAGTTCAACCAAGAAATTTACCTTGTATCCTATAGAAAAAACAATTACAGAATTAGATGATACTCAATGGATAGAGGATGAAGAAGACTTACAACCTCTCTTCGCAATTTCAGAAATTAGTGAAGATACCCAGATTCTGAATACCTTAGAGAACTTTGAATCCTCTTCGGAATACAAACATGAACAATTTCAAGAAGAATCCAACATTGAGTTTTTATCATCAAGACAGATGTCTCTTTATTCCATGGATAAATTTGGCAGCTCTACAATTGAGATATTTCCAGGCAAAACTTTAAACATAAACAAGAACCTAGAGATATCTCAGCAAGAAGAGCTAGTCAAGATCTTATAGAGACATTCTTCTACATATGCATGGGAGTACACTGATATGAAAGGGATAAGCCCTAAGACTTGCACTCATCACATCTACATAGAGGAAAATTGTAAACCAATCAGACAACCTCAGAGACGGATGAATCCAAATCT